>JAULBZ010007083.1:0-11806 GCA_032360805.1 Neoturris breviconis | reverse complement strand
AGCAAAATAACGTTAGAACAACGTTCACAGAATGTTGTTCTAACGTTATTTTACTGACTTTGAACAGGTTTTTGCCGGCCGGGATATGTGAACCCATTTTGACAAATACTTTTTGATACAAGTAAGTATTTATATGACAAGTATCTTTGATGGTATTTCCGCTAATTCTTCACTCACTTCCTTTTGCCGTAATCATTGTTAGCCTGAGTCTCTATTCTGTGATTTCAAAGGCCAGAACTAAAACTAAAATATCAACCTACGAAATACAAAGACATAAATAACTTTTTGAATATCATTATACACTCTCCACAAATGATAAGATTTCAACCGGATCGTATTTCATATAAACACATGGAAGACTGCCGTATAAGTTACGGATAACTCCGTATACGGGCTGCCGTATAAGTAACAAAAGTTTTAATGTCCTCAGGGCATGTCCACTAACAGTAAGTAGTTCTTAATTCTCTCCGACTTACAATCTGTTGAGGCTAGGCAGAAAGCGTAAGATCTGCGTAGGAGAGATGATTACAAAAAAATATTTGTAGCAATAGACTCGGTAAAGGACATAATTGGGACAAAAAATAAAACAATAAAAACTGTCCACAATAACGTGTCCGTTAAGGGAGTATTTTGTTAAAAAAAAAAGAAATAAAATTTTGTTAGGAGAAGATTTTTCTAAGTGGGACGGACCATCAACAAGTGTTCAGAATAAAGGATGTCCCAAGCCTGAATATAACTGCCGGAAATTGCCTGTGGAGATGATAATAGATTGTCATAAATTGTCTTAGTTCGCCTTCCTGCATTAAATAAACATAGGAACAAAAGAGAATTGTTTCAATCACAACATTGTTTCTTAACAAGAAATGCACCAGTTTCTTATATCTGACCTTTCTACAGAAGAACAAAAAGTTGATTAGAAAGACACTCTAGTGGTCGAAATAAGAGAAGCGTGTGCAAAGGACTCTGTAAACAAGGTTATCCGAAGACTAGAAATCGGGAGAATATCCCCGACATGTCATTTGGCAAACCTTTCTTGCAGGTGGGAAGAACTGATTCATAGGAATGATAAATCGGACACAGGAAGATATTTAATAAGGTGGTTTATTCAAACTGGATGATGGTACTTTTATGACAAATACGCCCTCTCACTCATTTAATTAATTTAAAAATAAATAACATACATAAGACATTGTGTTAATTAGGATGATAATTAGTGATATGCCAACCTCCAATTTGTTAATTAAGTACCTGTTTATTAATTACGTCGATATCCTCTCACGTTGTGTCCTTCCCACTTGGAAGCCATGAGTTATTCTTTGAAAAATTTTATATTATAAATTATCAACCTCGTTCTCAGGGTTTATTTTGAAAAGGCAAGAAAGGTCTGAGTAGCGCTAGATAAAAGAACCTTTTCGGATATACTGTTAAGGATTGACTACCAGTGATCACTGTGGAAGAGACTATTCAGAATATTTTCAGACAGTTGGCTGAAAATATTCTGAAAAAGCACTCTGCCATAGAGATGACCGGCAGTTATTTCAATCCTCTGACTGTGTATTACCATAAATGGCAGCCTATATATATACCCAGCGTGCAAAAATTTTTACAAGGTTCGCAATAAAGAAGCTAGAACAACGTTTTTCCTAGCTTCTATATTGCGGACTTTGACCAAGGTTTTGTCAGCTGGGTAGCGAATATATTTGACAGTAGATTCTATTTCTATTATTGCACCGAGGTCCGACACATATACGAATACTATAAATATATCTAATTGTATCAAACATAACCGAACACGGACTACGTATTGTCATATCTTATTGGTATGGGATATCTTATCTTATTATTGCACCGAGGTCCGACACATATACGAATACTATAAATAATCTAATTGTATCAAACATAACCGAGTATGGACTACGTATTGTCACATCTTATTGGTACGGGATATATCTTACCTTATTATTTCGCCGGACTATGATAAGGGACTGTCTCAAAAATAAAATCTGCCGAGGAGAGTACTGAGTCAATGATCTTGCCATGGATTGGTTTCTTCTTTCAAGCTCATTGACTTAACACACTTCTGTACAGATCCATTTTGGTGAATTTTGTCAATCTTAGTTGATTTACCGATTTACCTCTGATTTACCTCTAACAAAAAAGTTGGTTTTGGAGCGAAATTTTGAGATGGTCCCTAACAATGGCCCAAAGTACAGCCAGTGGAACTATATTTTACGGTAAAATGTCTCTTTTTACATGATACAGCCGGTCCTAACTACCACCACAAGGAAAAAAATAACGCCGCGTTGGACCGAAAATATAACGGTCAATAAAGGCTGATCTTCATATCAATCGTTTTGTTCGCACGGTATCCAGCGTAAGCGCACAAATTCTAGATGAAACGATTACATTGGTTGAAAGTGACGTCACCTGTTAGGTGACTTATACCCCAAAATATGTATTGGAATGTGCGTTATAATGTCATCATGGTGATTATCACCTTAACCACGGTACTGATGGAATATTTCATGGATTTTTAATTATTGATAATAACGTAGCATTTTATAAATTACGTAATTACCAATAATACTATCCCAGCCGGCAAAAACCTGTTCAAAGTCAGCAAAATAACGTTAGAACAACGTTCATAGAACGCTGTTCTAACGTTATTTTTCTGACTTTAAACAGGTTGTTGCCGGCTGGGTATGCTTCGAGTAAATACTTGTTCAAAGTCCGCTGTAAACACGCTAGAACAACTCGTCCGTCTTGCAAATTGGCTTGTAGAACCACAACTCGTTTCCAGCACTCCGTGTCCCTATAATGCCATTGCGAAATATCAACCAAGACTTAAAACTGGGTCCTAAGCGAAAATTACACGGAATAACTATTTTCCCACTCTATTCTCTACGCAAAAGTGCGGAGAGGGAGTGCCTCGATTGTCCCGTTAATAAATTGTCTCAACTATGTTACCAGGGATTCGCTCTTGACGCCTAAATGGTCTCCTGTTCTCACCGATTTTTAAGTCAGGAGAGAAACCCTGGGGACGATAGTGGCTTTTGTTTATTTTCTCTCTTTTGTAGGAGAGTGCGTAGGAGAGTGCCCCTCTCATCAAGCATTGCATTACAATTAATATCGCAAAAAGAAAGGTCTATTTAATTGTTTATTTAAATTTTGAAATTTAACAAAAATTTTATTATCCTTTGTTTACAAAGTCTGCTTAGAAATTTACCTTCGAGATTCTTTACCAGCCAATCTTCATTTCTCCTTATACATTCCATTCAATTAGCAGTTGATTCGTTCATTCTAGGATAGAAACCAGAAAATGATATAAACAAGCAAAATAAAAAAGGAAACCCACAGCACAATAGAGTGCCAAATACCATCCCTATACCAGCCGACAAAAACCTGTTCAAAGTCAGCAAAATAACGTGAACGTTATTTGCTGACTTTGAACATGTTTTTGCCGGCAGGGATGCAAGACCATATTCAATAATCTTCCACGTTGTTATTTCGAGCCTGAACTTTAACTCCTGACATCACCTGATGATATAATGATATAATTAAAGTCTTTAAAGGTTTATTTCAGCTAGGCGAAAAATCAGTTGCGAAAGCCAAAAGAAGACATTTCATTTGTAGAAATTGACATCATACATCATGTGATGCCAATTTCTACCTTTTGGCTACCTACCTATCTATCTACCTATCTTTTGGGTATCGCAGGGAATTTTTCGTCTAGTGGAAATCAACCTGGCAATACGTAATCCTTATACGAATGTTGCAGCACATTATTATTTACAGCGGTCAAAATATGAGCAAATAAATATTCTGTGGAGCAAAAAAATTCAAAAATCTCTTCTCCGCAGTGACTATTGGCTCTTTTTTGAACTACCGAGCAGGCGTCGTAATTTTTGTTATTATTATCATTATTTAGATGGTTCTGACGCACGGTATTATTTAAGTCGAAGGGAATCAAATAATTGGGTAATACATTTACAAAGTGGTGGTAGCTGCATTTCAAAAGATGAATGTAGAGATCGAGCAAATGGTCCATTAGGATCTTCAATACCATTAGACGACAAGATTACCGGTGAATGGACATTATCAGATGATCCGAATATTAATCCCACTTTCCATAAATGGAATAAGGTTCTCATACCTTACTGTAGGTACGTGTGACTGGAAACTAAAATAATTATCTTATCCTTTCCTATTCCAATTTTCTGTTAGTGTTGATTTTTAAAGAAAAACAAAGCCGCAAGAAATACAAAGCTGTAAAATAGATCGTAAACAAAGATAGATGTGAGGTTTTGGCTCTGTTACACCAACCTTGGTCACACAGAGTTAAATTAGCCTCTTGATATTTATTTCGACCTCGTACGACCATGTGCTTACGAACTTACATTCTATTGGTTCCTGCGCATGGTGTCAGCTTGCTGCTAACAAACAGCGCTATAAGGAGTTTTTCAATGGAAAATGACCATAAAATCCTCCAATTTCAATGATTTGCTGCATTATGCTATTATTTTCCTCTAGTTTTACATAAAGTACTTTCCAATTTGTCACGAAAAGGCTGTTTTTACAAAATTTCTGGCTTCCATCCCGCTTCGGCACTTGGTAAATATATCACTGCTGATCTGATGAATGAGTGACGACCCAGTGTTCTAAAACTTATTCAAAGTCAGCAGTAGAGTCACTAGAACTACGTCGTTCCAAGTTGTTCTAGCACCTTTACTGCCAGATACCACATGTGGAAGAGTGTTTTTGGTTTGCAAGATCTTTAACTAAATTCTCCTTTATTTTAGTGGAGATGTATTTGTTGGTCGTCAATCACGAAATAACCATCCATATCGTCTACCTATGCTAGGACATTATATATTAGTCGCTGTAATCGAAGAGTTGATCAGTAAGCATAAAATCAATATGAAGAAAAAAAAGGTAAATAAAGGTTTCGTACCGAAAAAAACAGTCAATTGCAAGCTCGTTTAGGGTAAAATCCATTTAGGGGTCCATGTAAAGGCTGTCTTAGTGTGAACATAGCCAACGATCTTGCAATTAATTAACCAATGAGTTGTTATCTAGTTAACTCTCCTCCACAGAGGAAATGCGAGCGGAACGCAAAAAAAAAACTGATGGCGTTAGGTGTTTCTAATTTGCTTTTTAAAATTTTATGTGGCACTCCAAGGCAGATACTTTTGCACAAAATGATAATGGGATTATTCTATACGGAAGACAAAGTACCTGGTTGACACACGACGTCGGATCAACGTCAAAACAACGTCATTTTGACATTGTTTCAACGTTGATTCGGCGTCGTGTGCATATAGGATATTGTCGTTGTATCGTTCATATTTATATGAAGATTTCTTTCTTTAGATATTATTTGGTGGAACTTCTGCAGGTGGAGTTGGAGTTCTTGCTAATATAGATCATGTACAAAAAATCGCTTTTCCAGCAGAGGTAAGTGTCGCGTATCCAATGAATGACATTATTATCTAGTGCAGCATTCTAAATGCACGAAACAAAACAAAGTAATCAAGCGAGATAAAAATATTATTTCAAAAAACTTCTTGTCTCTATTTTCTAATATTGTTTTTAACTCTCCTCTCATTTTCTAGATAATTGCCGTCGCGTAATTATTATTTGGTGGTCATCAACTTCGTTTTCAGGGCTTCTTGCCTTTTCGAAATACGGAAGTAGCAAAGAAACCTCTTCTGTATTTCGAAAAGGTAAGAAGTCCTGGGAACGCGGTTGGGAATTAAGCAGCTAATAACTTCAGTATCGAATTTTTGCTGAAAAATATATAACTTCAGTTCTGAACAAAATCTTAATTTGCTTTTATAAAAAAAATTGTGTAGTCGACATGGATAATACGGATTCATATGTACCTTATTACTGAGTTCTTCTTTATAATTTTCCAGGTAAAAGGCTATGTGGATAGTGGATGGTTTACGCTTTATCCAAATTATGGTGAAAACAAAGGATTTGTAGAATCTGGTCTCCCCAAGTTTTTCAACACTCTAACAGAAGTATGAACCTGAATATAACCGCTGGACCTGTGGAGGAGTGCATTGTTCAGCTTAAAAGCTGAATACTATACTCAAAAACACTCCTCCACAGGTGATGTCCGGCAGTTGTATTCAGGCTTGAAGTATGAAATAATATATCAATGATCGAAATAATCATTGCGGAGCAAGAATAGAGCCTTGCAGCCTGAAGTTATGTTCAACAATCACCCCCCCCCCCCCAGAGTAATAAACGAGTCTCACACCCTAAAAGAGCGTGCGAAGAAACCAATCAATGGCAAGCTATTTTATGTCGAAACTTATTTAGGGATCCATGTAAAAACTGCCTTAGTCTATCTATCACCTCTATCAACGTCTCTATCTTAGTACCAAGATGACTAAATGATCAGAAACCCTCCAAATGAGATTGCCATGTTAACAATAAACTTGTAATTTGGTGTTTTTTTAATCTCAGAAGAAACAATAAAGTAAAAAAAAAAAAAATACATAAGAATGCCGAATCAACGACCGTCCTATCGAAGAAATCATTGCAATATCATTGACTTAATCCCCTGTGAAATCCTTCGCAGTTTCCTTTATGTTGAATATGGCCAGTATAGTGTCCTTAAATCTGTCCTTAAAAAGTTATTTTGTAACGAAATTTTAAGGAGATGGTTCCTACATTAACTGCAATACAGTCAAGGCTGATTTTTACTAGATAAGCAATTCGCTGCGAAAGCCAAAACCAGGCATTCTATTGGTAGAAATTGACGTCACATTTCAATTTCTACCAATGGAATGCCTTCTGTTGGCTTTCGCAGCGGATTTTTCGCATACTGGAAATCAATCTTTGTACTCTTCTCAACTACAATGAGTCATAAAAAACAGAGTAAGTGAGTCTGACTACTATTCATTATTCTACTTCTGTCTCTAGTTATTTGAGGATCATTGGGATGGATTCGCTGACGAATCATGTCGTAAAGAAATGCCTAAAGCTGCAGCTTGTCTCTATGGTCAACTAGGTATATATGCCATTCAAAAAGTGTGTCGATTACAATAGAACCCTCTTTAAAACAATTTAAAAGTCATACGAACTCAGAAGTAATCCTGTCACCCAGGATGTAGTGGAAGAACAAAAGCCTTTCTTTCTTCAAACTAAGAAGTTTTTAATGCTTTCACGCAGCCCAAATAGCGCTCTCATCAAAAGCATGGTTTTTACAACAAAAATGAATCTGTGCACAAGTGTGTTAGGTCAATGAACTTGCAATGGATGACCACCCTAAGGTTTACACAGTTCGTATGGTCTTTAAGTGTTAATCCGTCTACAAACCGGAAATTAACCGCTGCACATTACCTGTGGAGGAGAGTATTTTGAGTAGTTTTCAGCATTGCAACTGATAACTATACTAAAACACACTCCTCCATAGGTGATGTTAGATCTGTGGAGAAGAGCAATGAGTTAATGATCGTACAATTAATTACTTCTGTAAATACAGAAACCAATCAATTCACATTCTTTATTTTTTAGTTATTCCTTATATCAAAACGCCAGTATTTGTGTTATCATCTTTCTGGGATTCATATCAAATCACTCAAATGATCAGTGTTGATTTTCCATTAGTAAATATACCACCAAAGAAAAAAGATGAACTAGAATACTTTGCTTTATTTGCTAACAATACGAGAAGATCTTTACTAAGGGTAAGTAGTATGCATGAGGCGTCTAATATTAACGTCAAAGAGTTGTTGTTTTGAAGTCTAGTATTCAAATCGACGTTGATAAAGAAATTTTCTAACAATGCAAGATCTTTATTAATGGTTGATTAGGCGGAAAGTTCCACGCAAAAGCCAAAAATAGACATTTCATTGGTAGAAATTGACATCAAACGATTCATTTGGCATTTTAAATAAGCGCCCCTTTCAAATTAGCGCTCCCAAAGATAACAAGTAATAAAATGAAAAATAAATAGAGATAAGAGGTAATTAAAAGTAAATAATATACAGTATTATGTTTAAAAATAATAGTGAATAAAGTAAAATGTAGTAAAAATATATCTTTATTTTCATTTTCTTTTTCAATTTTGCACGAGTTCAAATAAGTACTCAATTAAGCATTCCTCCTAAATCGGTTTGTTTTAATAAGCGCCCCAAGACGCTAAAACGAGGGAATACGGTACGGCTTTTTACGTAGGAAGTTCAGAGCATTCAAGAAAGCCTAAATAAGACATTTAAAAGATGATGTCACAAATCATGCTTTTTAAGAATGGCCGATGTTAACATCATGAACTTGGTACATTTTTTTGATGACATTATCATGTTTTTTTTAAATCCGATTTTTTTCAAAAAAACATGTACAAAGTGTAATTGGAGCTTCGTCCGAAACCATGCAAACTTTCTCTGAAAATCTGAAAAAAAAATCACATTTTTCGCAAAATCGAAAAAATTGGGGAAATCGGCATTTTTAGGATATAATGGTCCAAACTTGAAGTTAATAGCGTTATGTATACCAAAGTTATTCACATTATTCGTTTTGTAGGAACTGACCCCAGAAAAGCTTATTTTCATTGGATTTTGACATATAAAATACAATTATAAAATGTTCTAGACAAAACTTTTCAGTTCTGTCTTCGGATAATGAGAGCTAATCAATGCCTTCTTAACATACTTCAAGGGTTTTATAAAATTCGAACATGAATAGGAGGAAATTATCCCGAAAACCAGAATAAATCCCGAAATTTGAAAAATCCCATTACCATAAGTAGTAATTAAACAAAGTTACATGTATCAAGTTATTCATAATTACGTTTGAAGTAAATTTGCAATTTAATTACAGAGATTTTGCTCTAGGTAGTTTCAGAATATAGCCTTTATCTCAACTTCTTCATTAGGTATAGTTTAGAAATTTGGCCAAAAGATCACCGTGTTTCAAGTCGATAGCTAAAAGTTATTAAAAAAACCCTTTGAATTTCGCTAGTTCTATTAGGGTTAAGACTTTTGTTGGCATTTTAGGTAATTGCATCTAATGGTAATGGTGTGTTTGCACCGTCTTGTTACTCGCACACATTTTTTACAAGTTGTATTGATGGAATATTATGTGGATATCCTAACGATAGAATGTATTATATAAAAGGTAATTATACAATTCTGTTCCCAGTGATTCGTATCTATTTCAAATCAAAAGTCAAGAAGCCCTGGTTACAAGGTTTATAAATTTATATTGATATTAGAAAACTTACCAATTATTTGTGTCAATATCAACATAAAATTTTGGATACACTAACCAGCCCCATAAGTAGTAGCTGACATTCTGTAGTTGTTATTGCCCTAAAAGAAAAACTTGAAGTCAAAACGAAATTTTTAGGAGCAATACTTATTCTCTTAGTAATATGCCGTTGTTCGTTTACTTGTTTTTGTTGTTGTTGTTGTTAAAGGTGAAATTACTCAGAATACTTAGAAACACTCCTCCATAGGTGATGTCTGACATTTACGTGCAGGCGTATGCTTACAATTTCACCTTGTCATCCTCTATTCACAATCCTTTAAAGAACGAATGCGATAATGTTCCGAGTAACCAGCAGTGGTGACTTTGTAGCTAGCTTCATTGCAAATAATCACTGTGTAGGAGTGGTTTGAGCATATAACATAAAACAACTCACAGCATATTCCATCATTTTAGGTCAAACAGCTTATGGTGCATTAACAGAATGGTACAAATCAAATGGACGCAAAGGATCATATCTTGATGACGTAACAAAAGATCCATCATGCAATCCAAGTTGTTGTACAGTTAATTGTTATAAATGTCGAGCATTCAACCATCATAAAAATATTAGTAATTCAATAAATCAATACAATACAAACAATCAAAATGGCAACAACTACAATAGTAGACCAATAGTGTACTACTCAACGAGTACAATAAATAAACCAAAAATAATGACGTCATTAACTTTTATATGCATAGTTATTAGACTGCTAGATTTTCTGAGGTAACAATCACTTGACTAATCATATCCCAGCCGGAAAAAACCTGTTCAAAGTCAGTAAAATAACGTTAGAACAACGTTCTTTGAACATTGTTCTAAAGTTATTTTGCTGACTTTGAACAGGTTTTTGCCGGCTATGACATGACTGGAGAGGCAGATATTACCAAACTATAATGTATTTCTTTTTCTTATTATAAAACTCCATGACAATCCCTGACAGCATAAGACATCGAAACAACATCAAACCTCTGAATTCACGACGGCATTCCCCTGTGGAGGAGCATCTTTAAAGGCTAATTTGTAGCCACTTGAATTCAGAGGACTGTGTTATTGTGACAATGTCGTATGCCCACTGGCTGAAGTCTGCGTCAGTGCTCGGAATAAGAGCGAATAATCACTGCAGTCAGAGCATATGCTCTAAAATCACTCCTCCATATATATTATTAGCTTTCCTTTTGAGCACTGCTACATGCATCACGAAGATACATTCCGTAAAATACGTACAAGTTAGAATATAACTGCCAGACATTTAAAAAACACTCCTATACAGGTGATGTCTGGCAGTTAAATTCAGTATTGCCTTGTGAATTCCCCATTTATTAAAATATTATTTGATGTTTATGCACAAATGAAAGCAATCTCATTCCCAGTACATCTTATATTTATTGATACTCTCATAAAAGATGTCCTGGGAACGAGTTGGTATCGAAACATTTATTTAAAGTATTTATATTCTGTACACCATGATATACATAGAAACTAATAAGATAACATTATCTATAAAATATCCATGTATTTACAATCTATGAAAACACATGTGGAGGAGTGTTTTTTCGTATGCAATATTCATGCATTTACAATCTACGAAACTGCTTTTACTATGCAAAGTTGAAAACTATGCTCAAAAACACTCATCCGCAAGTAATCCCCGACTGTTATTTTTCAGGCTTGATGAACAATGGTAGAAGCTTACGTCTCTTCTTTTTCTAGTAATTCACTAGACTCACTCTCACTACCATCATTTTCTAAAATACCTTCATCAATGTTTCTTTGTTTTTTTGCATTTAATATAGCTTGTTGAAACAGGCTACAAAATAACTTGACAGAATCTTCAGTATCATCATTCCCAGGTATGGGATACGTTATAAGGCGTGGGTCACAATCTGTATCTATAATCCCTGCAATAGGTATGTTACACATAGCTGCTTCAGTGACTGCTTCACGTATACGTTCAAATCTTGACAGATTAAAAGCAATGATTAAATCCGGTAACCTATCTGTACCTAACATCTTATTACTGTTTGTAAACATGCCTTTCTGCCAACCGCGAGTTATGAAATACTCGCCAGAATCACGGGCTGTCTTTTGTATTAAGTAATCGTAGCGTGGATTTGTTGTCATGAAGAGTATAATGCCATGCTTGTATACCACTTGGCTTAGAACATTTAATGCACACTACAGAAATAAAAACAATAGACAATAGACAATAACTTGTTCAAAGTCTGCAGTAAAAAAGCTAGAACAAAGTCGTTCAACGTTGTGCTAGTGTCTTTACAGCAGACTTTGAACAAGTCTTTGCGTACTGGATAGAAAAGGAGCATATTATTATATTAAGAAATCCTACCCAACTACATTCTTTCCCTGCAAAAGTATACATTTTCTGAAGCGTAAGCAAATGCTCTACACAACTAGCATATTTGCTGTTTAAAGGTACATAACCACCTTTTTTGGTCAAATTTTCAACATCTATGTCAAATGGATAAGTGACACACACTGGACATACTCAGAAAATTTCAGAGTCTAAAAATGTCAAGAAGTGGC
>JAULBZ010007082.1:0-11806 GCA_032360805.1 Neoturris breviconis | reverse complement strand
GGCTTATTCGAGGGGGGCACTTATTGAAATTTGTGCAAAAAGGGCTTATTCGAGGGGGCGCTTAATCAAGGCATTACGGTATATCCTAGGCCATTGTGAGGTGGTGGAAAAATGATAAAATAAAAGTACCATTGATTCTTGTGTCAGTTTTCCTTTCTGAAAAATCATTCACCATGTACAAGTTACTCCAAAGGCCTCTACTTGATAATAAACTCATACAAAAGACCCTTTCAACAAAAATAATTCCAGGGCTTATACACAGGATTTTAAGGTAACATGTGTGAAAACTTCTGCTTACTCTATTATGGTTACTACTGTATTATACTTCTATTAAAATAGTCTTACTTGCTTGTAAACCAGCTGATAAACGGTTTTGATGTAATGACGAATTAATTGATACAGTTCCAAATGATTTCTTTCCTAAATTACGAAATCCTTTTAAGCGCACAGTTGGTCCATTGCCTGCACCTATCTCCATCTAGAAATAAAGAACTACATGTGTGATGATAGACAATGAACCCAAGCCTTTCTAATGGAGTACTAAACATAAAGAAAGATGTCTCACAAGTAAAATGGATTAAAATCATCTATAAAAAGCAGATAACTACATTATATGGGCAGGTTTGTTTAAGAAAAACTACAAAAATAAAAGTAGATTTATCCCAATCAATGGAAAAACTCTTATTTGCCGAAGTGTGGAAAACTTTGGAAGACAATATCTTGCATAATGTAGAAACGATTTCTATTTTTTCCAGAAAAATTATTTTATGGTTTATAATACAGAATGTTAAATATAAGAATCATAGTAGCAAATGATAATATGTCTTATTATTATATCCCATATCTTAAAATTATGTGTCTGAGATTTACCGCATGGCAAACAAAATAGTTTTGTGGTTAAGTATTTTGCGGAAATCTGCCTTCAGTCAATCATTTTCCAGATAAATACTAAGATTTAAATATAAGATTTAGATTTGGCGCTATTGTAAGCAAATATTGCTTGATATAATGCAACAGTAATTACTCAGTTGGCAAAAACCTGTAGTCCGCAGTAGAGACGCTAGAACATCTTTTTCAACATTGTTCTACCACCTTTACTCTAGACATTGAACAAGTCTCTGCCAACTGGGTATGGAGATAGGAATAATTATATTAAAACGTAGGAACTTTGCTAAATTGTTACAAAGAAGTCAGTCAATTGTAAAACTGTTAATCTTTTTTATTTAACCTCTGAAATTATATCTTTAGGATTATGAATACTGATAAAGTCATGCAATGAATTGATTTCTTCTTACTAATAAACCATTGCATACACCAGGGCTCGAAATAACAGCCGTTCATCACTGTGGAGGAGAGATTTTTCAGAATAATTTCAGCCAACTTGTAAATAAATAAATCAATATAGTTGACCTCGCCTAGTCTACCGCAAAAAGTGTTTTTGGAACGAAATGATTAAATGGTCCCTCACTTACCTCTCCCCATGCTTTATGGGAAAAAACCCTTCTCAAGTTTACGTTAACACTACCACCTCCATTTCCATTGCGATGCTGAAGTGCACCAGATAATATTACTGTGTCATCTCTCGTTAACGGAGCCTATTATAAAGAGTAATTATTTAAATGTGCAGTGTGCTGCTTCCTTAAAATATTACGACATATTGTAAAATCCCAAAATTCAGGGCCAAATAACTGATAAAGACAAATTTGGGCAGATTTGTATTCGAGGGGAGGGGGAGTGTGTGTGTGGAGGGGATAGCAGGCTTATAAACGGTGGGAAATTTTCGTTCTAGAATAGAAGATACATGTAGTGAAGGATATGGAAGGAGGAGTGACAGAAATCCCATGTTAATACAGAGTTTTTGTAGAAAAGCATAGAAAACAGAGGTTCAGAAAGGTGTTCAAGAAGTAAAATGCATAAAGAACTTCAATATTATGACTTTAATACAGTGTCTGGTGAAACACAAAATGCATGTTCTCTTTATTATACTGCTGGTGTATTACATCATACCAACTATAGGTCCATGGGCATATATTTAGGGATGCTTTATTTGGGAGGGTGTTTACAATCCAAATTTATATTCAAATTTATATTCCCTAATTTGGGTGGGGTGGGCTATATTCAGGATTTTTATTTTTTTTATTATTAACAAGAAAAACAAGAAAAACTAACAGTGGCTGAAACAACAGCAAATAATCACAGTGGATGAGTGATTTTTAAGCCAAACAAACTACAGGCTCAAAATTCCTCCTTCACATTAATTATTTACTCTTATTTCAACCACTGACTAAGAAAACAAATTGGAAGCAAATATTAAAAATTTTACCTCGATCGATTGGTTTATGCTCATGCCACGTATTTCAATGTTCGGTAGTATACTAAGTGAAAATTGAGTGTTAAATTTAATCCCTTGAAATTCAAACAAACATTGCTATGAGAGATTTTTTAAAAATATCTAATTTCTCTACTATCCATACTCAGTGTTCAAAATAAGGGACCATCTCCAAAATTCGTTACCAGGGGAAGAGTGCTTGCAATTGATTGGTTTCTTTGTCCCGAAGAAAATCTTATTTCAAACACTGTAGTATGCAAAAAAAAAACCCTGAGAATATGGAAAAACGTTAATCAAAATAATGCCCTGTCATACTGGCTGAATCGAATATTATTGAGCAAGAAACAAAATTTACACACCTAACTTCATCTTGATAGAAAGGATCTTCAGGTCCTGTGCTAAAGAGGTCAGATGCATCTATTTTCAATGTTACTGAACCCTGAAATAAAATAAACATCAGCATGGAATAATCAAAGTGATGACATTGAAAAAAGCCCTTGAAACTGATTAAAAGTTGTAATTACGCTAATTCAGCAGAAAAACATCATTATGACGTCATAAAATTTAAAAAAATGTACGGATTGTGCTGAATTAGCGTAATTACGAGTTTATTCTCCTATGTTAAACTTGACACATAATGATTCCATAATTATACATTTATACAAATAAATATAGAGAATATGGATATGGTATATAGCCTAATATAGGAAATAATGCTTTTAATTTTTTAAAGTAATCACTTCTTTTTAAATTAAATTAAGATTTGTAAATAAGCTAAATGTATATAGGCTATGCACACAAGCTACATGTATAAATACTACATGTATATAGGTTATATGCATATAGGCTAAATACATAGGTTATACATAACGCATAACACACTATATGCTTTTATTATACTATTTTTACAAAATTTATTACAGAGCATGGGTTGAATTATCATTCACAGTTGAGCAATTTTAAAAATACACTTTCCTTCCCAGGAGATATTGTTATCAAAATATATTTATTCTTTTTCAAAACTTTAAAACAACGTAGGAGAATAACTGGAATGTTTTTTATGTCATGTGATTCACTTTTCTTGTAGCTACTTAGATTTATTTTTGTTAAATCGTTCCTCGCTCTCAAGGCAGAGGCCACTACTAGGAGAGGGGGTACTTTTTTATCCTCTCCGGATCTTAAACTATCACATAACGGGTTAAACAACCCTCAACCTACCCTATTCATCCTGAAACAAGGACGAAACCACTACACAGGGGAACAGGTAGGCAGCAGTACTTCCAGGGATGTGGTTCAAAATTTTCCCCCAAGCTCTTAACCACTGAGCCACTACTGCACAAGATAGATGACAGATGACATTAGATATATTATAATAGCAAACGTTTGGTTGTAATATGGTTTTATTTGATATTTAAAAATTCACAACCTTCGAATAAATCTTCTAGAACCTTGTTTGTATCTTATCTTGTCAGGAAAAATTTTTGGCAAAAGACATCATTGTCACACTTAATTGTTGGTCAAACAACATTGTTATTAGTTAATGTTTTGTTTTATGGATTCCTATGGGTATTAGGGACCATCTCCAAAATTCGTTACCAGCTAAATTCCTAAGTTGAATTCCAAAAGAAATAAAGCGCAGAAAAGTTGAGACCTTAGTTCTCCTTTGAACTTGCCATAGAATTACAAGTTGCTAAGGAGCCATTTTCAAAATTCGTTACCAAAAGCAGATATCTTAGCAGCTTTAAAAAGTAAAATTCAATAATTTTGAGAAAAATTAATCTATGATGAATAGTTAAGTCAATGAGCTTGCAATTGATTGGTTTCTTCGGAACGAAGAAACCGATCAATTTCAAGACCATTGATTCAGCAATCTTCCCCTGGTAACGAACACTACTTTAAAGAATGAAGCTCACCATGCTTTAATTGAGCAGTAGTTTAACTGCTTTATTCGTTAACATGGCTCGCATGCCTTTTCTTTTCAGAGCGATTAAAAGGCTAAATAAGTGTTTTTGAACAACAGTTTGGATATTATCCATTAACCAACAAAGTAGTTGAAGAGAGAGATAAATTATGCCTAAAAGCACTTACACTTGGATTCGTCTTTTGTTCTATTCGCCTTTCATCTGCTTCCCTTTGTAGTCTCTCATATTCTTCTCTTATCTGTATACGATAAATAATTCTTACATGACAAAACACAAAACATATAAAAAAAACTGTCATGTCATTTTATAGTTTGAATATAGTTTTCAGCTTTGGAACATGAAACACTCCTCAACGGGTGATGTCCAGCAGTTATCTTCACTACACGCTACATCTAAATTCTGTAGACATAATTTGAAATAGCAATCATTACAGGGTGAGAAGTAAAATTATTTCAGTGTTGAAATTAAGAGCAAATAAACACTGTGGAAGAGTGATTTTCAAGCATTGTTTCAGACTAGAAAGCATGAAGCAATGCTCAATAATCACTCCTTCACAATGGTTAAAGATACCAATGCGAAGTTTGTCTGGTAAAAATTTGAAAATCAAAATATTTCTCAAAGCAAAGTTACGCTTATTGTTTTTTTCAAACACGGTAATCTGATTAAGTTATTCATTTAAAAATATACACGGAATTTATCATCTTCTAACAGAGCAAATCAAACTAAAAATATCAAAGTAACTGTTAGACATCACCTGGGGAGGAGTATTTTTGAGCGAAGCAGAAAACTATACTCAAAAACACTCCTCTACTGGTGATATCCAACAGTTATATTGAGGCTTGTATATTGACTTTTAATGGGCTTCACAATCCCTCCATAACTTTTGAACGACTAATAGTATAACAATAAAACTTGGCAGGCTAATAGTGTATCATGAAAAATAATTGTAAAAATAATTTTCTGCTAATGTCATCACATAAAATTTAAAACGGCACATAAAATTTAAAACGTATATTATTAGAAATTCATTTAAAAGTGTTCTAGATAGAATTTTTTCCATTCTGATTTTGGTTTTAGATAGCTATTGTGTTGCTCTATATAATAGTTTCCGGGTTATTATTAGGTTAATTATTGTCCAAACATCTGAAAAATTCAGATATTTAAAATTTGAAAAAAACCCAAAGAAAACGACTTAGATATGTGACCAAAATTTTCTTTTAAAATTTTATGTAACCTGAATAAGTTTCATATTATAGGTAAGTCTTAATCACACACAAGTTATAACAAAATAACTGTATTGCAGATTAGTATAGGAGTTCCCTGTAGAAATAGGTAGTTTCAGGTTATGACCATAATTTTTTATCCATTTATGTAATGAAGCTAAAATTTTACAATTTGTGTCTAATAGATCGTTGCAAAAAGTCACAAAATTTCTGTACTGTTGCATTGGCATGATATGCATTTCATTGAAATATCCCCTTTACAGCAACTTTCAATCCATATTATAATACTTACTTCTTGTGGTGTCCTTTTTCTTTCAATAATCTAAAAGATATAACATATAACCTCAAAATAACCGTTGGACTTCATCTATGGAGAATCATTTTTTAATGCAGTTTCCAGCTGCATAGCAAAAAACACTCCTCCACAGATGATATCTGATAGTTATTTTGAGGCTTGTAATAGAATCAGGAGTCAAAATGAAAAGAGTAATTATCTTGCAACTAATTGGTTTCTCAATCAGTGACGTAGAAATAAGAGTAGCTTTATGCTCAAAAATAACTCCTCCAGTGATTATGTTCTCTTTGCAACCACTCTGTCAATATCACAGAATTCAAGTCCACTGATAAAAAAAAGCATACCGGAAAAGTGGGACCCGGGACTCTATGTAGGTGGGACCCAAGAACTTGTAGGTGGGACCCGAGACCCGAGACCCTTTAAGTGGGACCCGTGACCCAACACCCTTAAGGTGGGACCCGAGACTCAATTCCTAAGAAAGAGACTCGAAACCCAAGACCTTGGTCCTAGCGACCCTAAAGAAAAAAAAATCTTAAATGAAAAACTTTAGCCAAATTTTAAAAGGAAAAATATTGGTCGGATTAAAACGTTGGGTACCTAATTGGAGTACATACTGGTAGCATGTAAATAACGCAGACCATGCTTGAAATGGTGTCCGGAAAAGAAAAATGAAATGTCACTGAAGTGGGAGTTAATAACCATTTTAATATTCGAATGTGATTACAAGGATAATGGCGGATAAAAATTTAATGAAAAATGTTCGAAGAAATTTTCGTTTTTTAATAGTTAAAATATTTAAATAATTGCAATAATCACCCAATTAAACTAACAAAGCAGATTGCCTTTCATCTTATATATGATCATTCTTTTTTTATTAATGGGATAAAACTCTTTCCCAATTGGGTACCCAGTTTGACTACCTAACGTTTTAATCTGACCTGAAACATAGGGCAAAACATAAATTGCATGGAGATTACATCCATAATCTAGTTGCCTTATGTTGAAGGCTAAGGGATGGTTGATATATATGGTGTTGATAGCATTCCAAAAATCGCTTTCGTGAAACTTTTATCTACAAGTATAATATGATTCTTTCACATGAAGGTTTGAAATTGCTTTAGGAAGAAGTGATAAGGTATAAAATGTTATGAATAAATTATGGTACTACCAACGAATATAATAGAATAGAAACATGCACTTAGTAACTAGTCATTAAGAACCATGCTTCAAAACTAAATAAAGATTTGGTGATAAAGAATAACGTTATATACTTCATAAATTGTTAAGCAAACGATGACGATAAGCAATATTGTTCAATATTAAAATTGATCTTTGCTTTGAAAATTAAATATATAACAATACAAAATCCTGACTACAAATATACACTAATCTTGCATTTTGCCATATCGCGCATGAGTAAAAATATTAAATGTAAAATATTCCGAAGCAAAATACCAACTTTCCTTGGAATATTTTTATAACTGATTCAAAGTTCCGACTACAGTTACGTAGATATTAATATTTCCTATTGTGCATGGGTAGAAAATTAATCTAACATTTTCTGGTAATTATAATTATAGATTTAAAATTTTCAGAAATTAACCAATCTACAGTTACGTGCAGATATCAATTTGTCCTAATCACGTCCACGGTCTGTAAATTGTCCCTAATAGAATTGACAAATGAAGGTCCTGGGTCCTGGGTCCCACTTCCAGGGTCTTGGGTCCCACCTAATATCTGGAGTCCCGGGTCCCGGGTCCCACTTTTCTGGTATGCCATAAAAAAACCCATACAGATATTATCAATCTAGAAAGTATATACATACATATAAATTGAATCTGTGAATCTTATTCATTGAAGCACTTTTATTTAATAGAATTATTAATAATTTCGATGCACTATGTAATCAAACACAAAGTCTGTAGTTGTTTGAAGCCCTAAAATGTATACATTATGCGCAAAAATAACTCCCTTACTTTATGCGCATCTATAATTGCACAAAAATTTAACGGCCTAAAATTAAAAGGAGTAAGGTAACCATACCTCCCAGCCTGCATCTAAACCTTTTTGTCCATATATATCATATATCATTCTTGTGTGAGGTTGTGATAAAACTAAATATATCAAGTGTAAACGTTAATTAAATCACCAGTGCTCGAAATAAGAATAAATAATCACTGTGGGGGAGAGATTTTTTGAGCATATATTGAAGCTAGGCTCAAAATCTCTCCTCCACAGTGATTATTTGCTCTTATTTAGACCACTGAGTACTGCACCAAAAGTAGCTCACCAACCAAGCATCAGACAGATAACAGAGGTCAAAATAAGAGCAAATAGTCACCATGGAGGAGTGATTTTTAGCGTAGCTTCAGGCTACAAAACCTGAAGCAGCCCTTTGAATTCAGGTTGGCATTTGGCAATGTTCTAGTGTCGGTGTTGCCAACTTTAAAGGGAACCCGAGGTGATCAGACAAATTACTTTTAAAACATAGATAATACGTTAGTAAATACCTAAATCCTTTTTTTTTCTAAGTTGTGAGTATTTAAAACCATGATTTCGACTACTTTCGTTTTTGTTTTCCTTCCCTCGATGGCAGCCATTACGCTTCTGTAACCTTCTTCTTCAGCACGTTTTTAATACTTTTAAAACTCAGTTTGTACACATTACTTTGAATATGTCAATGAGACAATAAGAACACAGTAAGAACGACAAGGCTGAGAACACAGGACCTTTACAGATGATCGTCCAAATAACGTTCAAAATTTAATGATGTGTACAGACGCTGTATGAGTCAAAATTAAGGTCTGCGCATCATTTTAATGATGTGACAGAAGCAGCACGAGTCAAAATTACGATAGAATGTCTATAATTTCTTTCTATGTAGATGCACGCATTTTCCGTTCTGCAGATTTTCTGAAGTAAAAAACAACCTTTACACTGTGGATATTAAAACAGTACCCCTGTCAATAACCCATTAGTTATTATTCTAAAGTATTGAAATAACAGGTTTCCCCATTATATCATGTGTAATAAATTAAAATCATGATGCATATATCGATGACAGGTGTAGTTTTCAGCAGATAATGTGAGAAAAAGTTAATTTTTTTTTTATGGTCGTTCAGTTTTTGTTATGACTGAAAATATCATCGTCACATTTTGAGGTTTTTTTTCTGGTACAAATGATAAGGAAGAACTTGACATTTTTAGTTTATTTTCGCTATTGCCAAGAGACCTCAGATTACTATACAGGGTTTATGACGTCACCAATCTTGCGCGGTCAAAAATACTAAGACCGAGAGTTGAAAATTGGACTGCAAGTTCGTGAATGATACATATTACTTGAGAACATCATTTATTTGTTATGTAAACATATGGTAAATGATTTTAACAAGGTAAAACACTTATTTTTAGGGGAACATGTTTATTCATCTCAGGTTCCTTTTAATAAACGACAACATTGTATTAATGTTCTGTTATACCTTTGTTGAGACTGTAAACATAGCAAAGAATTGCCTGGATTTTAAAAGATATTATTCAACTATTTATCTTTTGCCAACTTCAGAGATGCCCTAGAATGGCAATGTCGCCTTTGGTCGGATTTGCTTTGGATTCAGAGAGCTGCTGAAGCTATACTCAAAATATCTCCTTCACATTGATGATTTACTTTTATTTCGATCACTGGTCTGTGTAACATGTAAAATATGTTAATTATGTTCTAATTACCTTCATGAGCTTTGTGAATTCTAGAGAATATTTCTTCGGCCACCTAAAAGAATAATTCAGAAATAAATAAAAGGAACATATATTGCACTATAGCTTGAATAACAACTGCATGTATTTGCAAAAAAAAGTCTGAAAAAGTCTACCGTTCTCCTTGGCTAATTTTATTTTGCTGATTACTTTTACCGCAAATAGTTTGACATAAACAAGAATCCATCTATTTTCTTTTCATGGAATTTGCGGGGAAACATTTTTAAAGTCTGGCAATAGGATGGGTTTAATTTTTAAAATAAATAATTGTCTATTCAAAATGTAGTACTCAATCTAACGACGAACAATTAAATAATAATAAGCTTTTCTCACAGTAGCTTCTGCATGTATAGGGTGCTATTAAACGGTGCCAACATGTTTGACCCAACATATATTTGGTCAATGTGTTGGATGATCTTAGAACATGTTGGGTGAAATTTAATTTCAATCCATTTTTTGTAACAACTTTTCTCTTGCTTTTTTAAAGTCAGTACCATTTGATCACCTGACGCAACATTGTTGGGTCGTCACATGTTAGCTACTAAAAACAATTTTCAAAATAAAACAAATTCGTTTTTAAAATGACCAAGGCAGTAACATCTAACTGCAGTAACATCTAACTTGCAGTTATAGTATTATTAGATGTTTTAAAGTTGAAAGGGGGAAAGGAGGGAAAATCGGGTGATAAATCAGAAAGAAGCTAGGAAAGGCTATTTCCATGAGTTTTAATAAGGACATGCTTAGAATAAATAATGCTGGCTTCTCTAGATTCTCAGTTATATTGAGCCTAATACCATTTATGTTTTTTGCTTTTTTGATTTGTATCCCTCGTTGCCACTTGACTGTACCGGTGAGTCACTTAGATGAATATGTTAAATGAAATATCGTCTTCACTCTTACTTTTGTCCGTCAATTCTTATCTACCTCTCCCAAAAGTCTTAACAGCTTAATTGCTTGAAATTTAAATATGCATGTGATATATGTTTTAAATATACAACATGTTGGTGTGGGTGATTAAACCATGCCAGCATATTAAATCCAACATCTCAAAATGTTAGATGATGTTGGATCCAACATGTTGTCAACATTTAATAGGGTCTTAATCATGAATGAGTTTCCTCAAAATGGTTTTTCTTTCTCTCTCTTCTAAAATTAAGCAGATAAATAGGAAATGAAAGCGACAAGAAGATCAAATTGGATTCATTACCAGGGGTGAAAATAACTGCCAGTCATTATTGCGGAGGAAAAATTTTTCAGAATACTTTTATCCAATTTGACTGAAAACATTCTGAATATAAAACATCTCCTCCACAGTGATGACCAGCAGTTATTTTCACCCTTGCTGATTAGACTAGTAAAAACTTAATGACACATAGGAAAGGTTATTAGAAAACTACCGTATCATCTCCAAACTAAAAATTGATACTAAAGAAACCAATTCATTGCAAGATGGAAACCCAACTCATACAATGCACTTCCTGGTTTCTATCTTCTCTGAGAACACAAGTACTACTCACAAGTTTATCCTTTGGGTTTGGATGTTTATCGGGATGGTACATAACACACATTCGTCGATAAGCATTTTTAATTTCATTTTCTCCAACCTAAACATCCAATGAAGAGAGATACCTTCAGGGAAGAAAGAAATGCTGAAGAAAAAATACGGAAGAAAAAAATGTGGAATTAAATAATGGGAATTTGCCCCAATCTTAATTCAACAAAACCAAGAAAAATTCACAAAATGCGCTTTTTTCGAGGTGCGGTTCGCACTCTTTAATTCCATATTTTTTTCTTCCACAAATACTTTCTTCCAATAAGGTATAAATTATGCAAAAGCAGTAGTTAAAATAAGCCCTGTAGAGGAGGGATATGTAAGACTAAAAAGCCTAAAGCTATGTTCAAAGGTACATCATTGCAAGTAGTCCACAAAACTGAGTGAAATATAAACCTAGCACATAAATGATTTGCATACACACATTATACCATGGTATTATGTAACACTAAATAAAAATAGAGAATATTATGTTATAGCCTAATATACGAAATAAGAAATATGATTTCAATTTGTTAACGAAATCACATATTTTTTTAATAATTAAGACTTGTATACAAGTTTTGGGTTACATGTACACAGAATATGTGTATAATCATAAGCATAGGCTATATAGGCTATACATAATACATGCTTGGTATATACTGTACCTCATATTTCTATATTGTATACTTTAGATCAGGGTTTAAATTAATAATAGTAAACAAAAACATTACCTTATATCATTTTACATTT
>JAULBZ010007081.1:0-11808 GCA_032360805.1 Neoturris breviconis | reverse complement strand
TGCACTCAAAAAAACACCTTAAAATAGTTTTCATGCCAATTAAAGCTTGTAAAACGAAATTAGAAAAAAAAAAATTTCCAAAAGTTTCGGCGTTACAAACTTTCGGACAAGGCAAAAAAAAATGATATTTTCGGCGTTATAAATTTTCGGACACTTCTACGTCCGAAAGTTTGTCGCGCCGAAACTTTTGGGGATTAATGTACCTTCATAACTCGTATGACGTCATAATTCATATGACGATGCGGTATGTTAAGGTTGATTTCCACGAAGCAAAAAATTTGCCGCAAAAGCTAAAAGAAGATATTCCATTGGTAGAAATCGACGT
The DNA here is from genome assembly GCA_032360805.1 of Neoturris breviconis. Lineage (NCBI taxonomy): Eukaryota > Metazoa > Cnidaria > Hydrozoa > Anthoathecata > Pandeidae > Neoturris > Neoturris breviconis. The sequence continues at coordinate 11,483 of JAULBZ010007081.1, read as the reverse complement.
CACGTCAATTTATGCCAATATGGAGTGTCTTATTTTGGCTTTTGCTGCAAATCTTTTGCTTCGCAGAAATCAAATGTTTATGTTTTTATATTGTTTTTTGTTGTATTTACAAGGTATAAAGTAAGTGGGTCCAAATTTTAAATTTATAAAAAAAATTTAATGAATAAAGACTAAAAAGAAGAAAAAGAAATGAAAAGAGAAGAGAAAATAAAATATATAAAAAGTGCGATACGGTGTGAAAGTCTACTGAGTGCGGTCAAATATAATACACCATCCATATACGGTGAGATATCAGTGACAAACCGGTATCAATCCCACTGTGAATTATTTGACACGGAGCATATGCTTCATAATAGTTCTTGCAGGTATTTGAGTGTTGCGTTGCAGTTTTGAGCTGCATGTTTCGGGCTATTACGGCTAACAAAACCGGCGATAGAATCGGTAATGCTTGAAGGCTAAAATTAAAAGATTAATGCCGCATATAAAAGCCGGTTTACAGTATATGCATTGCAACTCTTCTACGTCATTTCTCGAGGCTCTAACCCAGCAACAGTATATTTGTTATTGTATAATCACAATAAACTTCAACTACTTACGTCGTCTGTCTATGTTTATCGTGCCAATGTCATCCTCTACAGGAATAGACAAAACAAAAGTTACCATAAAGCATAATTGTAGTAGTATTACAAAATACCGCATCCTCGCTATGGTCGCTATAATCAAAGAAGATCTTTAATACTGATTTCAAATTCTTTATTTGTGTTTAAATTTTCGAATAAGATTAAAAAGTAACAACTTATTCAGAGCAATGTTTGTTGCCAGGATGAGAATAAATAGACGTATTTAAAAATTCCGTCCTGTTTGTTTTCTCATACCTTCTTCATCCTATTGAATTAATTAAAATACAAAATATGAAAGGACTTTTGTGTTCGCTAGCTATCTTATACGTCTTTGCCAGGTAAATACAAGATTCAAATGCAAGCAAATAAAAATTGATAAAATCAGTCAGTTGATAGTTTTAGGGGTTAAAATAACTGTCATCACTGTGGAGGAGAGATTTTTCCGAATATTTTAAGCCAAATCCCCCTCCACAGTGACGACCGGCAGTTATTTTAACCCTTGATGTTTTAAGGCGTCATAGCGAGAAGGACTGTCGAATGGTCACGTATATATCCGTATTCGGAGTGCGTATTGCCATATACGCAAATACACAGTCCATATATTGTAATGCAAGTCCATATATGGTAAGACACAGTCAATATATGGTAATACGTAGTCCATTGATAATACACATTCTATATATGGTAATACACAGTCCATATGGTAATACACAGTCTATGTATGGTAATATACAGTCCATATATGGTAATACATAGTCCATATTTGGTAATACAAAATCCATATATAGAAATACACAGTCCTTATATGGTAATACACAGTCTATATATGGTAATATACAGTCCATATATGGAAATACACAGCCTATATACGAAAGCAGCCAACGGAGGTGTTCTTAAAAATAGGTGTTCTGAAGGGGTATACTGGCTGGGAATTAGATTTGTTCTTAGGTTCCAGAAAAAAAGGTACAGCTGGAGATTTGACCTGTTCTTTCACCGTTGATCATCTCCTGGCTGGGAAAATGATCTGTTCTGAGCTGGCTATCTCAGCTGGGAAATCGAGAAGCTCTGTCTGGGAAAATGATCTGTTCTGGGCTAAGTCTTTTTTGCAGCGAGCTAGGTTATTAAGGTGTTCTTACAACAAAAGTAGCTACTGTTTTAGGAAAGTCTTACTCAACTGGAAATACTAACTGTTCTTACACTTGATTCTTCTCTAGCTAGGAAAACGAGCTGTTCTGAGATAAACTAGTAAAAATACTGAAATGGAGACCAGCTAGAGAATAAGAACACCTATTTTCAGAACACATCCCATTGGCTGCTTCTGCTCTTAGTCCGTCGACACAATAGTTAAACAGTGTCTGGAGTACATAAAAATTGGCTTATAGTATTTTGCGGAACATTAGTAAACTACGGAACGGAAAAAATATTCAACAACGAAATAATTAGTATTTAGCGGAAAATTAAAAAAAACCTAATTTACCAAATAAAAAAATTACGACACGTGTTTAATATTTTTAACCAGTAAATTAGATTTTTTAAGTAACCAATCAGGTTGTAAGCTTCTTGTTGAAACATATAGTGGTTGAAATAATAGCAAATGACCACTGTGGAGGAGTGATTTTTTTGTACTTTATAGTCGAATTCAGCCTGCTTCAATTTATTAGAAAAATATTTTTTGACATAGACGTCTCTCTAATGTATATTTGTCTGTGGATATCATCGTTTCCACGTTTCTTCTTTACAGATGTTGTTGTGTTTTCTCTTTTAAAATGTCAGTTCTCTATCTTCAGGTAACTGTTCAAAATAGGAGTTGACTGTCTCGTTTGTAACATCTTCTATAGAGCTGTGTTGCCATTTTGGACTGTTGTCTCGATCAACCAATACTAAAATTGAACAGAATGTTTAAAGTAGCAAATTCAAGCTATCACTATATATATCTTTTCGAAACTCCATTTTCACACGTATTCCTGCCTAATTGTAGGGGGTCTAATAACAGGGGTGGTCTCCATGAAAGCCGAAAATTCTTAAGGAGGGAGTAGGTCAAAGCCTTATGAAACCCGCACTTAATAAGTGGAAATAAATGTACCTCCCTCTACAATTAAGCGCGGGAGAGTATTAATTTTCCAGCACATAATTTTGCGCGTAATACGTGGAATCTCCGCCAGACGTTCACCATAATAAAGACGGCCAGTACATCTGGTAACAGACTAATTTTGATTTTCTTATTTCTCAACTTTTTAAAAAGCGGACATCTCTTTGAGAAGGGCACTTTTTTGCACAAATGGTGTCCGCTTCACGGAGACTTTAACGTATCTGTAACCTAGCTCGCAAATGCGCGAAATTTAGTACGAATAAGAAAAGAGACTAAATTTTCTTTAGGTGCCTAAATTCTAATGACGTTTTTTTTTAAACCGACCTGTATATACAGCCGACGTATTTTTTAGCTGACCTATATTTGAGGAAGAGGTTGATTTGTTTATCAAAAATGAAGAAATGACAGGGAAGTCAAAGAAAAAGCAAATGTTTATGAGGCAGTTAAAATTGTAGAGTCACAGAGAATGATGCGGTTGCAAATAACGTTGATTAAATTGTAATAAATATGGATGTAAACACTTGTTTTCTTAACATTTCTAACATTCCTATTCTTGATAATGTGACTAAACAAAAGTTTTAGTCGGCAAAAGGCGAATAAATCTTCCTTAGGTGACTAAACTTTAACGTCAACTAAATCTTACGCAGTTTTTTTATTACCGAAAATATATTGATGGGTTGAACAGATATTACACTGGTCGATATAAGAAGGAGGAGGAGTGATTTTAGAGCAAACTTTAGGCTAAAGTCGGAAACTATACTCAAAAATCACTCCTCCACAGTGATTATTTGCTCTTATTTTCACTGCTATATACATTTATTCGATCTCCCACATATAGTACAATCACGGACGTATCTTCAATGTTGATTTTCTGCAAATGGAAGACCAACATTGAATTTGGGGGGAGGGGGGTATGTGGGAAGGAAAGGAGGATGGAATATTAGACTTTGTATTTTTATTACAATTTACGTCCGGGATTGTAGCTATTTTCTATCTTCCTTGACGTGTTATTGTACATAGCTTAAATAAAAAACCTACCAGCTCTGATCCCTTCATAGAAATCATCTTGAGCCTGAAACAACAAGGTAAAAATATAATGCAAACAGGGGGTAAAATAATGACGGTCACCACTGTGGAGGAGATTTTTCAGAATATTTTTAGCCAAATTGGCTAGACGCTTCATCAGATATCAAATCTGGTGGTATTTTCAAAGCAGTAGAAACACTTCATGCATTACATAGATTGGAGCGAGTATTTATTTTTCTCCAGATTATGTAGCTCTCGGTACGTATCTCCTTTTAAAATCACTAGGCCTATGAAATGACTGTTGAACATAATCTATGGAGGAGTTATACTAAAAAAACACTCCTCCACGGCTAAAATCCAACATAAATTTTCAGGCTTGTTGATCTATATCATTGAATATAGCAAATATTAAAAGGTAAGACAACGCAATGGATTATTCTTCGGTAAGAAGAATCCAATCAATTGCAAGACTCTCCTCTGCAGATATTAATTTTGATCGCTCTTACCATACACTGTTGAGATATTCTGTACTCCATTATTAAAACCTCGGCTAAACTTCGTGTTAATCCTTCTTCTAACTGACGCATGGTTACTTTCATTGAAACAGGACTCTATAGAATAGTGGTCGAAATAAGAGTAAATAATCACTGTGAAGGAGAGATTTTTGAGCATGACTTTATCTCATTTTACGGTGGGCGTTTGTTAGAGGGTGACATTAAATAGAAGGGAACATCAAATAAAGGACTTATGGTGCGCTATATTTATTACATGTGTAGTTTTCACCATCTGAAATAATTCGATTTAATAACTGTGGAGAAGGGTGTTGTATCAACAAACTTCCAACTGACTAGTTTGTAAGGCTGTTAACTCGTTAACCTTATCTACACATACTATTTACGATCAGTATTTAAAATAAGAACACATAATCACTGTGGAGGAGTGATTTTTGATCGTAGTTATAGCCGGAAGTCATCTTCAAAAATCACTCCTCCATCACAGTGATTATTTGCTCTTATTTTAAGCACTGCACATATTCAAGCCAATGAGCTTTCATCATATTTTGCAGTGTTTGAATTAAGAGCAAATAATCACTGTGGAGGAGTTATTTTTGCGCAATAGCTTCAGGCTACAAACTCTCAAGCTATGTCCAAATATCCCTCCTCCTATTTGCTCTTATTATAAATACTGTTTTGGTAGACACAAGTGGGCACGCTTACATTCGAACGATGGACTACATGGCAAAGAGTAGTTTAAGCTGAAACCTATCAACAAAATGAATATGGCGAAGTAACCTTAAGATTTCTAATGCTATAGTAATACTCAATTTCTAATTCAGATGTCAGGTGCAACATCAACATATTTTTCAAAATGATATAAAACACTTACCATTGATTTCAGTGTCTAAAAAACAAAATATAAACAAATGTCAGTTTTATGTAAGATGTAAGAAAGAGACATGCAAAAAAAAGGAGAAACATTTGAACAAAAATTCCTTATATTTATTTTTTTTTCTTTTCCACCCACTGAGGCTGAATAATACTATCTTCCATAACAGAACATTGTTTGAAACCATTGCAGCTGAGGTACATAGTAGAGTGCGTTGTCAAAATGGTTCCATGAACTACCCAAGAAATAAAAAGTTAGAGAGTCTATAGTATCTGGAGTAATATGCAAGATATATACCTTTAACTGCTTCAACGACCATTCTGAACCATCATTTTCAAGCTCTTGAAATAATTCTTCTAATGTACTTTTGGAAAATATTCTATAAAAAAAATATTCTGATATGATTGATATGGATACGTCATTGCTTAAAATAAGAACAAATAATCACTGTGGATGAGTGATTGAGCATAGCTTCAGGCATTATAGCCTAAAATTATGCTCAAAAAGTCCTCCTTCACAGTGGTTTGCTCTTATTTTAAGCACCAATATCTACATGGGTCACAATAAACAACATTCCTATTCCTGCTGGATTTGCCTGAACTGAATCTATAGTCGGAACTGTAATTGATTTGTGCATTTATTGAACATTGTAGGGTACAAATCAACATTGTGCATGATTATAAAGTTCAATTTGTGTGAAGGAAATAAAGAAAATATCAGCCATTACTATGGAAGGGTCCAAGTTTTCTACTAACCTATTTATTGTTTCTATATGAGAAGCAAGAGAAAACACACTGTCGCTGTCTACACACTAAACCAAATAAAAGAAAATAGCATTAGAAGGTAAACTTCGTAAGTATACAAGCCTGGATATAACTGCCAGACATCACCTGTGGAGGAATGTTTTTTGAGAAGCTGAACACTATACTCAAACAATACTCCTCCACAGGTGATGCCCGGTTGTTATATTTAATCTTGGTATATATATACTGTAGATACAGGAAAAAGGGGGTTAAATGATGAGAATATGAGGCTTCTTAAAAAAGAATAAGTGGGTTGTTATTGTTTGTTACATAACTATTTCTAGAAAGACTGAAAGATTCAATCAATTCAATCAGTAGTGCTTTTGCACAAAAAGTGATATTGTGATATCATTTTTCCTTCTTTAAAATGGACAGTTATTACTTCTTTATAAAATCATAAAACTTCCAAACAACAGATCTCTCCCAGTGGACACCTCTAATGTGTGGACGTTAAGCTTGGGCCTTGCAAACTTTCTGCTAGTACTTTACAAACCCTCTACCAAACACACACACACACACACATCAACAAAGAACTTTGTGTTGGTCCCATTGTGGTCCATTGTTGATAGGTTTTGTTGGAGTGATTCCGATCAAAATAATAGCAATTAATCACCACCAAAGAGTGATTTTTGAGCATAGCTTAAAGTGATCGAAATAAGAGTAAATAATCACCGTGGGGGAGGGAAGTTTAAGCATAGCTTTAGACTTTGGAGTCTGAAGATATGCTGAAATATTACTCCTCCACAGTGATTATTTGCTCTTATTTCGGCCACTGCTTCAGGCTACAAAGTCTGAATCTATGCTCAAAAATCACTCCTTCGCGGTGATTATTTACTCTTATTTCGACCACTACTAGTCCTGGCTACTTCATCATATAGATGTAACTCCTAGCCATTACTTCATAGTATAACTCAAATAAGAAATTAACAGTACCTTTTGATGATAAGTGTCGATAAGATTCTTAATACTTTCTAAAGTTGGTTCGTTCAATTTTAACAGTTCATTTTCAAGATAAGGCAGCTATAAAATAAAATGTTTAGGTAACTGAATGTGGCAAAGAGTAATGCACAAAAGACACAGCAATCAATTGGGTTATTCGTGATGAAAAAACATCGATCGATATCTATTACATCTAAGCAGGAAGTATACCATTTTTGACCTACCACACAAAAACAAGATAAATGCTGGTGAAAATGTAAATTACAGATACTTCGATATAATACAATTAGTATTGATAATTCTTATACCTCTTTGCTGTCAACAAATTGTGTGGCGACACCAGCATGAAATACATCTCTTCCTTTCAATCGGTAACCTGGATAAAGACGTTACAAGATTTTTTACAGCTTTGCTCTCCTCCACATATAATATAATATCTATATTTTTGCACAAGTATAAACAGTGGTCGAAATAAACAGCAAATAATCACTGTGGTTTTTGAGCCTGAAGCTATGCTCAAAAATTCCTTCTCCACAATGTTTATTTACTTTTATTTCAACCACTGATAGTATTGCCAACTAGATTATCGCCAAATAAATGACCTTTACCTGTTAAAGCTAAAAACAGTCCTAATCTTCCTTGTAATCTTGATAAGAAATAACCACCACCGACATCAGGAAATAATCCTATAATGTGATGTTTGAATAACTGCCAGTGCTCCAAATAAGGACAAATAATCACTGTGGAGGAGTGGTTTTTAAACATAGCTTTAGGCTATAAAGCCAGAACCTATGCTCAAACATTTCTCCTCCACAGTGATTGTTTGTTCTTAAATCGAGCACTGAACGAAATATACCTTATTCATACTAATTTTCGTGCGTACTAATTTTCGCTCATTCACGCAAAAGTAACTAATTGCACAAAATTTAGTATAGAAATTACGTGCAAAATGATGTACACTAAAATGATATGCGCGAAAATATAGTTTCAAAAATAATCTACCTCTTGTCTTGCATTTTCCACTCTATATTAGTGCTTTACCACTCTAAACAAGTGTAATTATTTTTCATAGGTGGCCATGTGCAAATATTATATACAAGTATATCATGAATGCATGAAAATTTAATATGCAAGAATAAGATTCTTTCTCATTGCGCAGAAATTAATATGCGTGATAATTAGTACGAATATGGTAGAATTTTTAACCTCAACTGGTCCTGGTGACAGACAACTATAGAATTCAATATCAGCTGATGACATCATAAAAGAGGCTTGAGCAGTTTTTACGTTTTTGCATCCTTGATGCCTATCCACAACAGTTAAGGCCCACTCAAACTGATCCAACATTTCATACAACATGCCAAATTTACCATGTTGGATGAAATCTTGGATCGGTTTAAATGCGCCCGTTTCATCCAACATTTTGCAAAAAAAGAAAAAAGTCATGTTGGACATCCGACATAAATTGCTACTTTGAAATGTCGGATCGGTTTGAGTGAGCCTTTACAGTGTTCGTTATAAGAGCAAAATATTAAAGTATAGGAGGGATTTTTGAATATAGCTTTGAGCATAGATTGAAGCTATGCTTAATACCACTCCTCTACAGTGATTATTTACTCTTATTTCGACCACTGAGTTAGTGGCACTTCATACCACAAAAACCAATCAATCAATTGTAAGCTCGTTTAGGCTGAAACTCATTTAGGGGTCACACTCTTTATCTCAAGTAACCTTAATTAGCTACTATTATAAAATTAAATATAGCAATATATGGATACAAGAAAATCTATTATACTTACCTATAGCAGTCTCTGGCATAGCAAATAAAGTTTTTTCAGTTGCAACTCGAAATTTGCCATGCACAGATAAACCAACACCCTTAAAAAAAATAAACATGAAATCAGTATATTTCATATCAGTGTATTTGCTAACATCTGTGATTAAGTTTCTTCAGCAAAAAATGTCAAAAATATGCTTCCCCAAAGTTTATGTCAGTAAAGTCTTTAATTATGGAGATTACCCTGAAAAATGTATGCCAACAACACAACATACCTTAAGGGAAGAAATTTTGGCGGGAGAAAAAATGGCGGTTGGCAAAATCGGCATATTTGGCAGGAATTTAATTTGGCAGTTGATGAATTTTTTTAAATTTAGCGGAAATTTAATTTGGCGGTAAACCAGTTTTTTTAAATTTGGCGGGAATTTAATTTGGCGCTTTAGGGCAAGTTTTGACAGTTAAAGTTACTGATCACGTGACTTTAAATTAAGTTGCTACATATTAATTAGCTTGGAGACGGAAGAGATAGTAAAAACAAAGCATTTTAACAGGGTAGCTTGGGAGCTGGCATAACTTTGTAAATTTGGCGGGAATTTAATTTGGCGGATGACGAAAATTTTTTAATTTGGCGGGAATTAAATTTGGCGGATGACGATTATTTTAAAATTTGGCGGGAATGGCGGTTTTAGGCAAAAACCGCCTAAACCGCCAAAATTTCTTCCCTTAAGGTATACGTTTCTAGATTTTGCTCTATCCTGAAAGTCTATTTAAAAGATTCAAATGTAAACATTAATTCCAAAGACAATGCAAAAGTTTATTTCCTTATCTATGACTAAAACTTAGCATTAGAAACAGCAAATAATTACTGTAGAGAGTGATGTTTGAGCATTGCTTCAGGCTAGAGAGCATAGCTCTTATTTTGCTCTTATTTCAAACACTGCCTTAGTTAACTTTGTGGGATATGTTTTCAGATAGAGCAAAGGATCGTAAAATATTGATCTTACCCCGCCCATAGTTATTCCATGGATTAATGCTACAAATGGTGTATTTAGGCTACCTAATAAAATATATAAATGAAGAACAAAACAACAATTAAAAAAACAACAAAACTAATACATTACAACAACAACAAAACTAATACATTATAAACCAAAAATGAAATGTGGCACTGTCCGTTAATATTTCCAACCAATTTTTTTGTATTGGTTTGTTAAAAATTGTTCATGAAAAAAGTACATGTCAAACTTAAATTCTCTTTATCTTTATCCTTATGTTATGCATTTCTCCATAATTACATGCGTGAGGGTTTACAATTTTCTACACTACTATACTGTAAGGGATCATCTCAAAAATTTGCTAAACAATCAACTGCTTTGGTAAGGTTAAATCAACTAAAATTGACAAAATTCAACAAAAATGAATCTGTGCAGAAGTGTTCGGTCAATGAGCAACAAAAATGATCAACAAAAATGAATCTGTACAGAAGTATGCTAGGTTAACGAACTTGCTGTCCATTACAGGATAGATCATTAACTTAGTACTCTCCTCTGTAGATTTTATTTTTGAGATGGTCCGTAATGTGTTCTATGTGGCATGTAGGATTATTTTATTAATACAGATGTGTTTTGATTTAATTTACTTAAATTAACACCCAAATTGACAGAAAATCTTTCCAAAGTCTTCAAAATGTTTAAATCATTTCCCGCCGATTCCCATAAAGTGTCCGAAGTTATTCCCGCTGAATTTTTTTACTGAAATTTAATATTCCAAAATCTTTAGTTTACAATGTAGCCAATGTATTTAACACACATGTTTAACAAACAAATTTGATATATTTCTGCCTGTTCTTTGCATTACAATTCATTTAGTACTTACTAAGATTCACTACATACCTATTTCTAAATTCAATTTATATTCTTCTTTAAAAAACTCTTTTGATAAATCTCCACCTGTTTGTCTTTCCATTGCAATTGCTAAAAGTATATGAACAGTAAATCATATTTATTTACAGCAACCAAAAGTAACAACAAATCTAAAAATAACTGTCAGACATCACCTATGATATAAAAATATTTTTCGATTGCAATTTTGGACCAGAAATACTTCCATTTTTAGACTAGAATTTAATTTGAAAGATCTTAGGGAGAGACCTCTTCTGCAACAAAGGCATATTCATCACATGTACCACACATGATAAACTACTGTACTATGGATTACTAACAAGAAACAAATGAATTGCTCAAACTGGTTAGCTTAATTTTTTGATTACATTTATGTGACCAAGATTTACACAACAAGACAACAAGTAAAGTAGAGTAATCAGCTACAGATATATGCAGTATTTTAACAAAAGTGCAAGAAATATTCTACTTACAAGATAAATGATGTTTTGAAGAAATGAATTAGTATTAAACTCCCTTACATTTTACGTCTCCACCAGCACAGAAAGCTTTTTCACCTGAACCTTTCATAACAATAACACCAATGTTAGGATCATTCTCCCAATCCTACAATGAAAATGTAAATGAAAGTGAAAAGCCGAATTAGTTGCACAGTTTGAAATAAAAGGAATTAACTTGAAACCGATTAATTGAAAACTAGCAGTGGTTGAAGTAAGATAAATAATCACTGTGGAGGAGGGATTTTTGAGCATAGCTTCAGACTTTCTAGCCTGAAGCAATGCTCAAAAATCACTCATCAACAGTGATTATTTGCTCTTATTTTAAACTCAGCATTGATGCAGCATTGAATCGATGACCAACAGTATTGAGTCAGCGTGATGTGGCCTTGATGTTACAGTGGGCCTGCTTTGCCCATATCAACGATAGCTGATTTTCCATACC
>JAULBZ010007078.1:0-11812 GCA_032360805.1 Neoturris breviconis | reverse complement strand
GGATCCTAGGAAAGTTGCTTAAAAAAATTAATGTTTTGCCTAGGGTTGCTTATAAACCGGTTGCTTATAAAAAAAAATACGTGTATACGCCAAGCACTAAATATCTGATAAAGGATTTAATTATCATTATTTATTTTTTTTAGCGATGGAGGTTACTTTAGGGTGAGGGGATTAAAAACGAAATGGATTTTGTGTTACAAATATAAAGAGAAGAGCATTGAAAGACATGCTTATGCGGAAGGAGGAAGGGTAGAATATCATGCAAATATAATATTTTGGATAAAGGTATCAAAAATAGGATTTAGGTACAATCTTGTTCATAGAGTATGAGACAATAGGCGAATTTTGACGAATAATAGACGCCACAAGCAAAACATAAATGCGGAATACGACCACGAAAAGTTAACAAATGACATCGAAATCTATCCTTAGATGAACTTGCTAAATAAGCATTTAATTGTCAAATACTTGTTGGGACGTTAAAAAATTTGACCAAAAGATTTGATTTGATTAATTACAGAAGGCAGTTAATGCAAATTTGTGAAATAGAAGAATATTTTTTTATCATCATTATTTTCATTTTAAGAGGTGCTTATTAAAAACCTCCACTTTCAAAAGTATCGATTGTTTAGGAGAGGTGTTTATAGGGATTATCCGAGGGAGATGCTTATCTAAATCCGAATTTAATATTGATTTCTTCTTTGGAATATATCTGTTTATGAATTAAAAGGAAAACATTCAATTGGCAAAAGCTCATGTTGCATTAAGAGTTTCTACCATTACGACGACATATTAGGATTTTATAAACAGACATTTTCCAAAATGGAAATTTAAAACTTACACTGGCAGTCTCCTGTTACGCATTTCTTAAATTCTTCTGCTTCTCCAGGACAATCTGAACGTATTGCATTTGTTAAAGGATTTAAGCAATTTCGACTTCTGCGTTTTGTACACAAATTGGAGCAAAGATTATAACCAGACCATGAACTCCATACACCAACAACTAAGGATATCAAAATATTACTTAGACGAGATCAAATAATACTTATAAACTACGACAATAATGACACGTTTCATGGCCCAAAATATTCATTAATTAGTTGTTTATCTCAATATGTCATCACAGAATCAACATGTTTAGTAATTTAATTTTATTAAGACTAGGTCTATTAAGACTCTCAAAGTCCAAGGTGGAGGCGCATAGTTCTTCCGTCTATAACCACTGATGGAACAATGCTGCAGTGTTGAAAGTTTATGTCAACACATATTTAACATTTTAACACAATTATTCTCTTGATGACTTCATCAATAATATGACGTCACAATTGCAGAGTACGTGGCGCAAAAATCATTTTTCTGGCGATAAAAAAATAAAATTGCCAAAATGTTTTTCCAGCCAAAAATAATAATAAGAAAATCTTTCCAAATACTTGACACCTGTGAAATATCTGGTTGTTAAGTGTAAATTATATCTATTTGCCAAATAATTCTAAAGTACTGAAAAACATATGCGAGGTGAGGCACATTGTGCTGCCTTCCCCCAGACCTAATAGGAACCTGCATAAATGCGTAACGTGAAAACACGAAGATTCTGATTTGCACATCGCACATGCCTAAATAGTGTAAATGGTCCTGAAATTCTCTCATTCTCAGTAGAGAAGTCTTCGATTGTTTGCCAAAAACGATATAAATTTCACTTTGGATAGTGGCAGTTACCCACTACCGGGATTCTCATCACGGACAGATGCTATCCTTGGACAAATTCATCTGTTTGTCCTGTTTTTCAAAGCTCCGGTCTCCGCTACGACCAAATTGAACATCACCCTCATTAGTCTACTTTCTATTATAAGTAAAATCTTTTAATCTGTCCCCAACAAATATCTTATAATTTATCTTAAAATGTTAAAACTCTTGTCTGACTTCCAATATGTCTTTCGCTTATCACGCTCAACAACTGACCTTTTAACAGTTATCATCGACCGAATAAACAGAGGACGTGATTGTTCGTTAGAGAAACGGGCAATCCCTCTCGATATTTCAAAAGTTTTTAGATGAAGTCTGGCCTAAAAGTATCATACATAAACTTACTGCAAACTTCTTTCTGTTATTAAATCATTCCTTTCTAATCGCAAAATGAAGGTTGTCCTAGATGGACAGCCACTCAGGAGTTAAATGCTGGCGTTCCTCAGGGGTCTTTGATTAAGCCAACTTCGCTTTTTATTTTCACAAACGATCTTCCAGATGATATCCTTACTTTTCTAATTGACATATTTGCAGATTACTAAAGACATTGACACTGTAACAATCAATTTAACTGTTGACCTTTCAGCTGTTGTTGAAAGTGGCTTGTTTCATTTAACACAGCAAAAACCATACTCACCTCCTTTCGTCATCATAAATTTCCCTCTTTTCCCGAAATTTCTATAAATGAAACCAACTTAAAAGAGTTAAATTCTCTTTCTCATCGTGGAAATGTCTTTAGCCTCTCTTCTTTTTATTATTTCCATCGCAAATGCTCTCACAAACTAGACTCCCTTGTTCATCCTTTTCGTTCTTTTAATCGAAAAACTCGTTTCTCTAAAATTATCTTCAAATCACCCCTCCTTTCTCGACATTCCTAAATCTCGTAAATTTCATGAAACTAGCATCTTTCCTGGTACCACAAAGCTATAGAACTATTTGCCCAATTTTTTGTTTCCATCTCCATATTATCTAGCGATATTTAAACGCAATCTAAATAAATCTCTAAGCTCTAAGATTTTGTATATTGGAAACATATTTTTTAATAAATCAAAGCAAATTTTATACTTTTATACCCACAAATGTACCAAATTTCTAGTGCTATATTTCTATTTATTTTTATATCAAATTTTTATAACAAATTTCTAGTTCTTATTTCTTTATTTCTATTTCTTTTCAAATCTCTTTCATCTTTTTTCTTTAGCAACCAAATAAAAACAAATAAAAATTCAAACGAAAACCGTGGGTAACTGAATGAATTCTCCATGTTGGTGGATTTAGTTTTTATTCATATTTTCCGATTCAGAGAGAAATAAGGCTCCTGTTGAGATTGGAAATACTATGAATAGAAGTATACCTCATGTTGTATACCTCATAGAAAGAAAAATTAATTTGTGGTCTTTAATTGCAATAACACGTTTGCCGGCAGCTACTCGGTTTTTCATGGTCCAAATACAGTACCCCATGAAATCTATGTATCTTCTGAAGCTTTTATATCTTTTGATTTGAGCAGAATAATACCATTATAATGGCCATTTTTGTGTTGTGAAATAAAATGACAATTAGTGTCGGTATTTAGTTAGTTGTTTTGACATTAACTTTGGTTTAGTGTAATGACATAGAGTATTGAATTCGCCACATTTACTGCTGAGTTGTTTCGTTATATTGCTGCGACATTTACTGTTGCATTTGCGATATTTACTATTGAGATGCGACATTTACAATAATTCAGTAGACATCTGTAATTACAAATATTGTTCCATGTTACTGAAGCGAGTAATGTGAAACTGTGATAACGCTATTTAATCAATAGGTCTTAAGCAAACACAACAGATTAAAATCATAGCCTTGATATTTTTCTGGGGCATATATTTAAACCAACTATCAAACCAGCACATTAGATTTTACACGCTTCCTTTTTATAAATATACCGAAATCTCAAGGAATGCTTACCAAGACATGGAACATCTACATTACAATCAGATGTATCGGTAAGAATAGTATTATTACAATTCCCACCAAATGAATTACCCAGACATAGTCTTGACCTGTTTTGAGTAGGAGCAAAGTTTCCAAGTTGACAGCTTGCAGAGCATGCACTAAAACCAGTCCATTGAGTGAGTTGTCCTAAAATGCAATAACAACCAGTTACATACATCAATATCAATATTATGATGTATCAACAGAACAAGAAATAAACATTAGAGCTAACACTAAATGACACAATTAAAAATATACTAATTTGAGTCCAAGAAATGGACCAGCGCTGGTAAGGTGTCCTGATTTCCGTTTTTGTTTGGGTTAGAATTTGACGCATGTATATTCCAAAATTAAGAGAATGAATGGCTGACCCTCATCTAAATCTTAGCCTTGATACCTGGCGGTGGTATATATTTAAATCAATTATCAAACCTGGAAATGGCACTTTACACACTCTCTCTCTATACATATCACAAATTCTCTAGAAATGCTTACCAGGACATGGAACCTCTACATTACATGTCCTTGCATCGGTAATAATAGCATTGTTACAATTCCCACCAAATGAATTATCCAGACATAGTCTGGACCTGTTTTGAGTGGGAGCAAAGTTTCCAAGTTGACAGCTTGCAGAGCATGCACTGAAACCAGACCATCGAGTGAGTCGTCCTAAAATACAATAATGTCCAATTACATATATAAATATCAACTTTAAGATGTATCAGCAGAGCTTAATTTTTGCCAAGCTAAATGTATTCCAAAACTAAACGAATTCTAAAATTGAAATAATGGTTGTTCCTTCATTAGTTATCCATGATACTTGGCAAACACATGAATGAGGACCCTGATCGGCATCACATGTTGTATATTTGCTAGTTTACATAATAAATTAATTAGACAAAATTAAATTAAAAATCCAGCATCGCTATATATTTTTAGTGTGTTGGCATTTAAGTTCCATTTGACGTCGGTATTTTGGTTTTGTGTTATGACATTTAGTGTTGCCAGTTAGTGTTGTGACATAGAGTATCGCATTTTCCACATTTACTGTTGAGATGCAACATATAACTTTGTGAAATTTACTGTTGTTTTTTGATATTGCTGCGACATTTAGAGTTGTATCTACGACATCTACTGTTGAGAGGCGAGATTCACTAGTGACTTTATGACATTTGCTTACGATTGTGTCATTTACTTTTGATTGCGTATTATACTGTCATAACATATGAAATCAGAAATGCTCAATTATCGCTTTTCGACCACTTCAAAATAGCAAAAGGCTCTCAATATTGAAAGAGAAGGGCGTTACAAACTATAATTTAGTTCATGCTGTAACTTAGCACGTTTGAACAAAGAAATAAACACTGTTTTAGGCTGTAGATAAGTGAAGTTGGTAATTCCACATATGTTGTAGGTTTTATAACGTTATATCCAGTACAATATAGCACGAACATCATCATAACGTTGCAAAATAGCTGTTAATGCCATCCAAGAACACTGCTATATCACCATTATGGAAATACTTTTCAAAAACGTTTTTCCGGATGATACTTCTTGACAACTTTTAAGAATTGTCTGAAAATTACGGCTTGAAAGGAACTACAATTCCAAAACAATATAAGAGAAACTAAAAGGATTGCGAAGGGGGAGTGGCGAGATCAATAATTCAGTAGATATTTGTAGTTCCAAATATTGTTCCATGTTACTCAAGCGAGTAATTTCAGAAGTAGTCCCCGTACACCAATTGTGAAACTTTGAAAACACTATTTAATTGTTAGGCCTTAAACAAACACGATCGATCTAAATCATGACTTGGTAATTGGCTGTTACAAAACTATCAATCGTTGTACATGAAATGTTACAGACACATTCTTTCTCTCTATATATATGCTTTTAGCTAACACTATTGCCTTAAAACTTAGTGACATTTTATATAATTCTATTGTACATCTTCTGGCCAAATTTCGAAGCAATAACTATTGAAGAAGCTGAGATAAAGACGATATTCTAAAACCATCTAAAGTGTAATTTCTGTTGAGTTTGGAATTGAATCTTGTAACGTTTTCCAATTACTACTAATGGAAGTGGGAATCATCTTGCAAATCTTTGTCACATAATCATTCTGTTTCCCCGATTTCCTTAATTTGTCAAATTTCGGGATTTTACTCAGGTTTTTTTGGATTATTTGACCCTCGTTCTGCTCTCATTTTATAAAGCACGTAAAGTATGTTATGAAGGCATTCATTGGCTCCCAATAATCGAAAACAAAACCTAAAAAAAGTTGTCTAGAAAGTTTATAATCGCTTTTTTTGTGTCAAAATACAATGAAAATAAGCTTTTCTAGGGTCAGTTGCTAGAAAAGCAAAAATGTGAACAGAACTTGGAAATACGAAAGAGAACTTCTCCAATTGCACTTTAAAAAATAAATGTTTTTGAAAAAACTAAAAAGAAACATATCATGATTTCATCAAGAAAGTGCTGACCTTAGCAAAAATATGTTTATGTCAAATTGTTTCTCTGATTATGGACTATACCAAGCTTCATGAAGTTACCATTAGCCAATCAAAGGTTATCAGCCCAATCTCCCAGTTTTTCAACCTCAAAAAAGCCTAGTCCTATTAGGATTAAATCTTCATGAATACTTACCAGGACAGGGAAATTCCACATTACATTGAGATGTTTCGGTAAGAATAGAATTATTACAATTCCCACTACTCAGACAGAGTCTTGACCTGCTATGAGTAGGAACAACATTTCCTTGTTGACAGCTTGCAGAGCATTCACTAAAATCAGACCATTGAGTCAGTGGTCCTAAAATACAATCGCAACTAGTTACACATATATCAATATTATGATGTATCAACATAACAAGAAATAAATATTAGAACTAACGCTCAGACATGGTTTGCAAACCGCCAAACCAGTTTGCAAACTGATCCATCTTTTTCAGTTTGGTTTGATTCAAACTTAAAATCAGTTTGCAAACTATTCAAACCTGCTTCCTACTTAGTTTGAATTAAGTTTGCGCATACGTTTTGTTCTTTTCTGATTTTGGTTTGAAAACACCTACCATTTTTATTTATTTAATTTTTTTGAAATTTGAATTAATTGATTTATTAATCTGCATGGAAACGCCGCTTAGAAACGCCAATGTGACACCGACTGAAGCTATTGCATTGGAAGGTAACTGAATTTCCCATCTTTGTTTTTGATGTTTGTTTTGAACTGGTCAAAGCAATGAGCAATCAAGAAAACAATTTTAAATACGGCCGAATTTCAGTTTGCAAACCTAGTTTGAATATTTAGTTTGCGACTTCAAACTAGTTTGCATACTCATGTCTGAAATGAGTGTACCCTTAATCAATAATTCAATAGACATTATTAGTTCCAAATATTTTTCCATATTACTCAAGGGAGTAGTTATTTAGAAGTAGTCTCCGTACTCCAAGTAATTGTGAAACTTTGAGAACACTATTTAATCATTAGGCCTTAAAGAAACACAACCGATCTAAATCATAGCCTTGATATTTTGCTGTTAGACCTATTTAAAACAATTATCACGCTGATTATCCTTGATTCACTCTGCCGGAGCAGCATCTTCTGTGTCAGAAGTATGAGTAAAAAGTATGTGCAAATATTTCATGGTAAAATATTGAGAAGGAAAGACAATTGTAAACACATGAACATCAACGTAAGAAATCTGACAGAGAGAAATAAGAGCAAATTGAACGGAATGAAATAGTTTTCCGATATTTTTTGAGAAGGGAGTGATACTTGTTTGGTATTCTCTGTTTCTAGGAGGTGCACGCAATTGAAGGGGTACGCTTATAAAAAAATAGTAGTTGCAGGGTGCGCTTATTGTAAGGAGTTTGGAAGATGTGTGGAAATTATTAGTGACCACACTCCAATAAGCGCCCTTCTTCAGTCATCGCCCATGTCTCTTTTTTAAAAATATAGCTGACTGGGCACTTAATTGAGAAAATACGGAAATAAAAAATTCAATCAACAACCGCCATACCTTACATCATAATGAGAACTTTCGCCCGAATGTTGACACTGCAGTGGCTTGTATTGGTTTACCTTGTAATTCAACCTAGGAAACCATTGTAGTGTCCACTTTAGGGCGATGTATACCAATAATAATTCTATGTTTATATTTATTGGATAGAAAGTATTCCGACGCAAGCCTATTTTGCTTTCAAGTGTGGACAATTAATCCATCAATATTTAAGGATTGCGAAGCGTGAGCGTGCCACTATGTTTGCAAGCGAAATTTTTAAGAGAAGCAGGCAAGCTGTCAAAGGAACACAAGCAACCGGCAAAAACCAAAATGAGGAATAGCCATAGGAATTTATATCCTCAACAGAGGGAAGGACTAGGATATGCAAACATAGGCAGAGAGAAGGGGGCAAAATGAATGGAACAGAGCTAAGGAAGGCACCATATAAGGATCATAGGCCAAGTAAAGACCCCGTAAAAGGAAAGGCAAATGGACAAAAGAAAGGCATCAGAACCAAGGCACCAGACAAGGATCACAGGCAAAGGAAATATCTCTGATAGAGGCAAGTGAGCAAAGGAAAGGAAACAGAGTCCAAAGCCACAAGCAAGGACCACAGGCACAGGCAACCGTCAAAGAAAAGAGTTCCAGCAGAGGAAAGGCAAAGGATTGTAATCAGTACCATCAAATTTAGCACCATGCACCATAATTTTTATAAAAAGCAAAGCACTTTTAATTTTTCTCATATAAATGCTTCAATATGGAGCTAAACCTATCAAATTAGACAAGTATTGTGATTTTCCCTCCATGAGAGTACTGTGGAAGGTAGAAACAACCTAGAATATTTTTGTACTCTCTCCCGTTCTTTAAAATGTTGTCATGAACACTAAATCAAATATATGTCGCACGTAGAAGAGGAAGTGGAATGTGGCTCTTGTAAGTGCGGTGAGATTGATGAAAATTTATCCGATTGTGGGACTAAATCACAATCTTATGCAGAATGTTCTAAACATGTGGAAAATATTGTAGCTCAATTTCAACAATTGGGTTTTGTAATTCACCCAGAAAAATCTAAATTTACACCTTCACAGGTAGTAACCTTTTTGGGATTTGTTATTGATTCAAAGAATCTCATTAACACATAGTAAAGAAAATACACGTAAAATTTTAGTTAGTGTCTCGACTCTTAGGCATTCTATTTCCAACTATTAGATTTGTGGCAAAAATAGTAGGGACCTTGGTGTCAGCTTTTCCAGCCGTAAAATTTGGCCCACTGCACTACAGGTTTTTTTTTTTTGAAAAAGTAAAATCGGAAGCACTTATAGCAAAAAAACGAATCTTTGGTGGGTGATGGGTACATTAAACCTGAAATAAAATGTGGTACATTTACGGGTGGTGATACTGCCCTTAGTGGTTGGGTGCTACATGTAATGGAACGTGCACAGGTGATGCATGGAATATAGACGAGCAAAATCTACATATTAATGCTCGTGAAATGTTAGCTTTTTATTATTTACTAAGATCTTTCAAAGATGCTTGTCAAAATAAGCATTTAAAAATTTACAGTAACAGCACGACAGCTGTGGGTATTACCAACAAAATGGGAATAAGCAAGAGTTTTGTTTGTGATTAAATTGTACAATTGATTTGGGATTACTGTCAGATACATAGTATTTGGGTTACAGTAGCCATATTCTAGGTGTTGAAAATGTAGATTTTGAATCTAGAAAACAGTATAAGGGAGCAGAGCGGAAATTAAATCCTAGAATATTTCACTCTTGTTGCAATGAACTGAAGTTTACACCAAATGTAGATTGCGTTGCTAGTAGGTTTAATTTTCAAGTCAGTTATTTTATCTCCTACAGACCTGATCCATATGTAAAATATGTCGATGCATTTTCTGTAAATTGGAAATATTACAATTGTTATTTGTTTCCACCATTTAGTTCAATTGGGAGAACACTTCAGAAAGTCTGTTTAGACAAGACGAAGGCTTTGCTTGTGGTACCACATTGGCCAACTCAGCCTTGGTTCACCACTTTCATGGAAATGGTAGAGAATGTTCTCACACTTCAGACATATGCCAACCACTTAATATTGCCACAATCCTAGGATCAGTGTATCCACTAGTCGACAAAATGAGAATGATGGTTAGGATTGTATCCGGCAAAGATATTTAAATGAAGGATTTGATTATGATACTGTTGCAGTAATACTTAAAAGCTGGAAAACTGGTACCAAAGCAGCATATGCAAAATATTTAAAGCAATGGTTACAGTTCTGTAGCGATCATACCAGTGATCCTATGTAACCTCCTTTACATATGTCTCTTTCATTTTTGTCTACATTACATATGGTCAAATAAACACTGCTTGTAGTGCTTTGTCAGCTGTAGTGAATACAAGTCACACTACATTCGGAAAGCAGGCTGCAGCAAAACGTTTCACGAAAAGTGTTTTTAAATTAAAACCTGTTTGGAAGTTTGGAATGCGAAAATAGTGATAGACAATTTTAGGTCTTTACCTGGTGTTCAATACCTTCGGTTAAAAATATTAACCCACAAATTAGCTATGTTAATGATGCTTCTGTCTGGAGAGCAGAGGTCTCAAATTATTCATAGCTAATCTCGCAATGACATAAAGTTTGTGAAGAATGACATATGAAACCACTAAGATATCGTTCATATGATCAGCAGAAGCTATGTGTTGTTTCACATTTACAAAAATACCTCACCAAAACCGAAGTCCTATATTCTGGAGAAGCCTTAATGGTCAGTTTTATAAAACCACATAAGCCGGTAAGCAAAGATACTATTGCCAGATAGTGCAAAAATGTTATGAAACTGAGTGGCATAGCCATTATAACAAATATAACACTCATATCTTCTAGAGCAACTGCCTCATCACAAGTTTCTGAGATGGAACCTAAAAACTGTAAAAAAATACTCTTGGATTATCAAATTACAGGTTACACAATTCACTCGCTTAATCTTGATTCAATAATTGCAAGAAATATGGCTATATACATTCATGACTCATTAGAGAAATCCGCCATTGATAATAAACCTGATATCACTTTGAAAGAAGTACATCTACTAGAAATCAAACTTTGTGGTGGTGGCAGAATGCTCTTCCGGTCCTTTTACATAAATCCCGCGGCAACGGACTCATCTTAGGAAAATAAAAATAATCTAAACAAACTCCTAACGAAATATCGAACAAACCTTATAGACATAAACCATTCGTGGTGAATTGCAATTTCAAAGACATGAACTGGGAAAGTTAAACAAAGGTTCACAACGAGGAGAGAGAGCAAAGAGGCTACATTTATTGAAGCTGTTCGAGATTGTTTCTTGTTCCAGCCTATCCATGAATACTTGCGTTGGCAAGGCAACAATGTACCATCTAGCACAGATCTTATCTTCATCTTCATAAGGCTATACACGTAGCTGCCATCTAACATCAGTATCCTTTAGGTAAGACCATGACATGATCACGTTCTAATTTAATTGTTATCTTGATTACACAAAATTGAAGGGTCGCTACGCATATGAGAAAGGAGAATATGAGGGAATGAGGTTAGAACTTGCAGATACAAAATGGGAGGGTTTATCGTCGCATCGTCGTTTCTGTTATATTTGTCATGAGTCCGCAGCTTCCTGAAGATTTGAAAGGTGGGGTTGACCAGTTCAGCCAGCAGTTGACATGCTCCTTCACATGATATTATCTTGGCGGCGAAACCAGGCAGAATACGTTGATAACAATTCACACAAAGCTCTTTGCACTTTCAGTTCTAAGTTCACAGACTTAGGAAGAATCAAAATTCTCACGAAGAGAAGAAAATACCATAAAAAATGAAAGGGAAAATACAGGACGGTTTTAAGCTCTTATAGATAAACTACTAAACAAACGTGAAAATAAAACGAAATCAACTACACCATACCTTGCTTTAAGCATAACATCTACAATCCCGGAAATAAAATATGAGACATTTACAAATTTTGACGTCCAATACACGCCACAAGTAAAACCAAAATGTGGAAAACGACCACTAGAGGTCCCTGGTGATTTATCTCAGAGATTTATCGAGTAGACT
>JAULBZ010007077.1:0-11812 GCA_032360805.1 Neoturris breviconis | reverse complement strand
GATACACGCGTATGCTAGTAAAAATACTGAAATGGAGACCAGCTAGAGAATAAGAACACCTATTTCTCAGAACACCTTCCATTGGCTGCTTCTGGTAGGTTTCCGCCTAATGGAAATCAGTCTTAACGTCGTATGTAATACTGAAACGGTCGAATAATTTTCTTTCTTGCTATACAATATTTACATGTAACAGAATAATTATTGGCTTTCTTGTGGCCAGTTGAATGTTCGAAGAATATCACAACTCCCCTTTGCTCTTCCCTCGGGTATACCATATGCGTTACATGTTGAAATAGCTGACTTCCAACCTATTGTTTGAGCGTTAGTTTTCGGGAATTTTTGTGAAGTATTTTTCGGTTCAGTTGATTTAGGTTTCGCTGAAGCTGGCTTTTCACTTGGTTCTAGCTACATAGAAAATATTAGAAGAAATAAGGTTATGTGCATTTTGTTAGCATAACGTCGATTAAAGAATAGAAAACATTTTCTCAACTTGCGAATATTGCAATTTATATGTTACTTGTGTAACGCCGTCAAATGTACAGTAGGACTTCGTTAAGTGAGACACGCAAGGGGGGACAAAAAACCGTCCCACTTAGTCGAACCATTTAAGCGAGCTTTTTCACTGAAAGGGACATTAAAAATGATCCCACTTAGCGGGTGTCCCATTTAACAAAGTCCTACTGTAGTAGCAATCTGTAGTAAACGTCGACAAATGTAGTTACGCCGATAGATGTAGTAAATCTTTTTCTTGACGACATCTGTAGTAAATCATACACTTGATTTGAGAAAGTGTAGAACTTAAAATTGAAACAACAAGATTTTGGTTTCTATAGTGTGAGTTTGATCTATTCCTGCAATACTAGTAAATTTGATATGCCATGGCGTTTTAGTTCGTTTTTATTTTTCCCACACTGGCCCAATTTGGCACCTTCCATCATATATGCAAAAAAAACAATACTTCACTACGTATTTTATTCTCGGTTTACTACAGTTATCGTCAATTAAAACTTTTACTCCATTTGTCGACGTTACTACATTTGTCGACAGGTGTTACTACGTCGTTACTACATACAGATATTACTACATTTGTGAATGTTTACTACAGCCGTCGACGGGTGTTACTACATTTGTCTGCGTTTACTACAGATGTCGCCTTAAATTGACGGTGTTACAACTTGAAGAGTATAGTCCAGTTAAATCTCCCCTATCCCTAGGTTAAACGCGTACCTCTTTGTAAATATCTAATAGAAAGCCCCATTTTTGTGGCCAGTGTTTTTGTGTTAACAGCTCTCTTTGGATATGATCTTTCCTAAAAAAATAAATAATGAGTATACAATGTAAAGCGCATCGAAAGTGACTTTCTTGCACGGTATATGAAAATACGCATTGGGAACAATTTTATGGGTTAAGCTAATATATATTTTGATTTGACTTCTTGCAAGCAATTTCAGATTGTTCTTTTCTTTGTGAATCGGCTTTGACGTTGCTCTTTTTATCAATAGTGCACCAAATAACCTTATTCGTTGAACCTGTTTTTTTGTAAGTCTTTTTGTTATTTCGTGGTTTTACTGTTTCAGAGAACTAATACAGTTTTTGCTGATGTTTGCAGTAAGTTTACTACTAGACTTTTATCTCATCACTAGTTATAGTAATTCATCTGACGTGCAGAACTAATAGATAAGATAGGTAAGATATTTATTTTATCAGCAGTGAACTACAATTGTCCTGGAGATATATAAATCTATCAATAAAGCAAAAGCGCAGACAAAAGTGATGGTTGCCCTTGTAACAGATTAGCGGAAAACTGTTGAGTTTTTATACAGACATAGGGACAGAGTTCCATAATATATTCTCGTCATTTCACATTTTTTCATTATATGCTTTATTTTCAAATATGCAACAGACGAATCAAATGAAGCGCTTTTAGTATATTATAAATAATACGTACCAAATTTCATCGTTATGCACAACATTTAAAGAGTTTCCTTGCTGTCTTCCGTCCATATTGCCTGTTACGTTCTCTAATGATAGTTAGTTTCAATGTTACGTCAAATATGCGACGCAGATGTAACTCATATATGCCTTCCAGCGTGATACATGTGTTTCCTATAAGAAGATAGCAAACATGAATGACGTGTGATTACGCAGCGGACTAATGACCTGGAATATTAATTAAAGAATCCTCTTGGAAAGTTATGATCGGGAATATTAACTATGAACCCACTTTTGACGAGAATGGAATTCCATTAATGTTGTTATGGACTACCGAACATGTTGGCAAATGGATCGGAGAACATCTAAATCTTCCACAATACGAAGAATGCTTTACAACCAATTTTATTGATGGACGAAGATTGATAAAGGTTGACGCTTCGACGTTACCAAATCTTGGAGTGACGGATTTTCAGCACATACTGGTATGAAAAGTTACAATTCTCTTCGTGTTATTTTACATACTGGTGCAATGTTACAAATATTTGTGTGGAGACAACTGATTGCCCATTCCTTATAGTCAGAGGCTTGGTATTTCAAAGCGTGTGTTATGGCGGAACTCCACTAGGTGTCAATTCTAAATGAAGCCATTATATTGATAGTGGTGATCCGCCTTTAGAACATTCACGTTATAGCATAGTCACAAGAAAAGACTATGTGACTATGGTTATAGGTAGAAAAACTTGTAATGAAACTGCACAAAAGGTTGTCAACGAGCATGCAATGGATTGGTTTTCGGTTACAGATAAACCAATCCATTACAAGTAAGATCATCAGTACTCTTCTCTCTAACTTCTGAGACGTTACCTTTTTAGTTCTTCAATTTCTTATAAGTAAGGTACAACGCGTTTCAAATCGAAGTTTTAATTTTCACAGTTCTAGCGCACAATAACGTTCTTACTTTATAACTTTCTTATTAAATGTTCTTATTGACAAAAGATCACAATAACTTGCTTTTAAAAATATTTCTATTTAAAAAATCTAACATATCACTATGGTGATATCATAACAATTTTTATAATCTTGTGAAAATATTTCGTGACTTTGGTACATCGGCATTATGAGCTTCATATCTTGTTTGCTAACTGTGTATAAAGCCGTAATAATATCATATATTTACATTTCTAAAAAAATAACAAAATTAGTCTAAAATATTGACTTAAAAACGATAGAGTAGTAAAATAGAAGGAAAGCAAAAAGATAAGAACAAAAGGAATGAAAACCCTGCGGTAATGACTGTTGAACTAAGGGGGGCTGTGACTGAAAACGGAATTGTGGTCCAATTTATTTTCTTTACGCACTATTTTTGAATTGGTAAATGGTGAATTTTATCCATTCCATTTTTAGTTTATATGCAGAAAGATCAAGGAACTTCTTGGTATCGAAAATCCATACTGGAACCGTGCAATACATTTACCACCTCGAGATACTGTGTCACACTTTCTAGAAAGAAAAGCCTATACTGGTGCTGAATCAGATTCCCTTACTTTTGAAGAACATGTACGATATTTAAATAAATATAATGAGCACAAAGAATGAGTGCAAAATTTAAAACTTTGCGCGATATGCTACTTACTTCAAAAGTACCGCGATTGTCATAAATCTATTCCCATCCTCAAAAAGAAAACGATACTCCCTTACCACCTTTTAATTGAACCTCTTACTAGTTGCTAGATGCTGATTTAAAATTCGGGGGTGATTTTTTTAAAGTCCAGTCCGAAAATGATTTTGAGGCCAATTTTAAATCCCAAAACTTAACTTCTATTTTTACTGAACATTTACCTCTGAGTAATTGAGTGTCTCACTACATTCTAAAAATGATTTTAGTCCAAATCTAGAAATGAATGTTTCCTTCCCATCTTAAAAAGCTTAACAAATTTCTCTCCTCTCCATGTACAAAATAAGTTACCAAGGTATGTTGTTTACACTGTAGTAAAGTTTATTTTGAAAATATGACGCGTCGAAGAAGTTGACGATGAAAGAACACACTCTCCTCCTTTACACTGCTTATACAAGTACTCTTGAAATAAGTCAACTTGATCAGGGAAATGAGTGATGCCCTCCCCTGCCTTAGTGGTGAAGCTAACGTTAGAGCATGGAGCCTTCGAGTTGTCTTACTTACTTTTACCCAAACTTGATCCGCGGGATTTTTTCTCTTGACATCTAAATCGTTGAGAATGGTAGCTCTGGAATGGAGGTTGACTTTTACCATATTTGTGAAATTATTTCTTCATAATTGTCAAATATTCGGGAACGAGGTTGAAATATTCCAAAAACAACTTCTAAATAAAATAAGTTTTGAGATAACTCGGAAATTGTATTTTAAAGTAAATTAAAATTTTTGAGCTATTTAAAGGCCATACGAAATCCAGGGCTGTCATTCCAGAGCGTAAACAAATAAAAATAAGCCTTTTTGCAATGTAAGTTAAGGTATAAACCATGCTTTTGATTAGAGCTACTGTAACTACGCTCTTTGGATTGTATTAAAGCATTAAAAACTTCATAGTTTGAAAAAAATAAATTCTCCCGCCACACATTTGCTCAATCCTGGGTGACAGGATTGCTTCTGAGTTCGTATTGCCTTTAAGGTTGCGACAAAATATTAATTATTAAGATATCCCATTTGTAGAAATTGAAGTCGCATGGAACATGTGACATCAATTGCTACCAATGGAATGTCTTGGTTTGAATTTTGCAGCAAATTGTTGCGGTAATCAACCGTTAGGAGCATTCTTTAGTGAATAAAATATCTGTCAAACGTTCAAGTTCAGCGCATATGAGTCATATTGGAAGATTGTAACACTACTTGTGGTATGGAGAGGCACATTGGAACATTGGAACACCGTCTGTGGTATAGAACAAACGAAATGTTGGGTTTATACTACACGGAAGATTTCATGTGACAGCAACAGAAGACATTCCATTGGTAGAAATTAACATCATGCAGTGTGCGATGTCAATTTCTACCAATGGAAAATACTGTCTGTAGTTTAAAGTGATGTATTTAAATATACGATCTACAACCTCTCACATAAATTATGAGACATTTTTGGAATTTTAATAAGCAATACACACCACAAGTAAAACGTAAATGCTGAAAATGACCCCCAGAAGTCCCTAGAGATTTATCAAAATTTAAGTCTTTTTTGCACAAATTTCACCGTATCTCAAATGATATTTCTGTTGTTACGTAGTAATAAGTCGTTATAATGCCTTGTAGACCAAAATAAACTCCTTCTTTTTTAAATCCGAATCATTCCGGTCCTGAAGATCAAAAGTGGTTCTGGGTCCGTTTGGAATTATTTTTTAGAAACTTTTTTGTTCACTAGTTTTTAATTTAAAACCTGAAAAGTCGCCAAATTTAGATCTAATAGTGTTTGTACAGAAACTTTGTGGGTTGTGGTACAATATACTCCCCGAGGGTGAAACAGAGTTAACCAATGTTGGTACTATGGGAGATCCTATTGGAACACTTGCTTATAACATGTTTCATTGAAAATCTTCTCTCCTTAAAAAAAACAACTTATTAATAAAAACAAACTTTCTTTTCTGTTTTAAAGTCTAATACATGTATATTCATGTGGGTGTATAGCCCAGATTCTTTTTTAAGTTCTTGGAAAAGAGCGCCCCCGTAAAACTGTCTAAATAAATAAGCGCCCCGTGGCGCTTAATCGAGGAAATACTGTAAATGAATGAATGAATAATTGTTATTAATTAATGAATAAATAAATGGCTTACTTTAAATTTGGATTCTGCATGATATATTCTTGCTTTGCATCAATGGCGTTATGTAAAGCATCATGAATGATGAATCCTTCCTCAGCAAGGTTTATACAAGGTTTCCATAGATCAGCCCATGGAAGGTTGCCATAGTCTTTCCACACTTTATGCAACCCTTTCAACACGCCAGGAACTAAAATTGTGTCTCCTTGCGTTTTGTCTGGAAATTTACAAAGATTGACCCTTACTTAATGTTTTTAAAACAGACATGATAAAGATTACTTGTTTTGTTTATATTCTATGGTGAGATGTCAGCTAAATATAAACAATATCTCTAATCTTTTTTAATGTACTAGTTCATGCATATAAATCCACACGTGATTGTACTTCCAGTGCTTAAAATAAGAGCAAATAATCATTGAGGAGGAGGGGATTTTGAGCATAGCTTCAGGTTATATATTCTACGTTCAGAAATCCCTCCTCCTCAATGATTGTTGCTGCTATTTTACACAGAGTGTGGTTGACTATATGTACAAGCCAGTAACATTAATACACACACTATTTTTATGCTCACCGTAAACCTAAGTTTGCCATGATAAAATCACTCTTTTTGTCTATACCAGCAGCCAATGCCTCATGAATACGAAAACCCTTCTTCGCAAGTTTAATACATGGTTTCCATAAATCTGACCATGGAAGTTTACCAAAATCTTTCCAGACAGCTTCAAGACCTCGTAAAACTCCAGGCACTAATATTGTTTCTCCTTGTGTTTTATCTAAATAAGGAGGAAAAAATTGTCTTTTTAACGGAAAAGTTTTGGCGAGTAAAAACAGAATTAGTGCCCGAAGTTTATACTGGTCCTGAAATTATATAAGTAAGAGAGGATACTTTAAACTTGTTTCTAACATTTTTAAAATGAAATTTAAATGAGTGAAGTACATTTTAAGGACCAGACAGGTTACTAATTCTGTTTTATAACAAGATTGGATTATCCATTTAAAGACCGTTTTCCACTGCAGAAACTTTTCTACATAGT
Organism: Neoturris breviconis; assembly: GCA_032360805.1. Classification (NCBI taxonomy): domain Eukaryota; kingdom Metazoa; phylum Cnidaria; class Hydrozoa; order Anthoathecata; family Pandeidae; genus Neoturris; species Neoturris breviconis. The sequence continues at coordinate 5,063 of JAULBZ010007077.1, read as the reverse complement.
GTGATGTCAATTTCTACCAAATTTCTACTAATTTCTATATTTTTTTCTGGGCGTGCGCATATTCCGTTCCGTGGAAAATTTTATGAAGTGGAAAACGGCCTTAATCCGAATACATTATATTTATATGCTAAGTTTAAAGTACATCTTTAGAATAAATGTCACAGGCGTTAATCTGGGGAGATGTGCCTAGAATAAATGTTACAGGCGTTAATTTGGGGGCGTGTACCTCGAATAAATATGACAGGCGTTAAATTCTGAAATGTTGTACTTACTCTGTGTGTCAGAGTATCCCGCAGGCAGTGTTTCTCTGAAATCATATGCTTTTGATTTACCTAAAGAAAGTAAATATATTTATTTAGTGGTCATTAGTAAGATGCAAAAAAACTACGGAGACCCGCCTTAAGCTGGATTTCCACTTGCCCTGTGTATCAACAGGAACGGGAAAGGAAAACAGTAAATAATCAAATCTGATTGGCTCACGCCTTTTCAACTTGTTCCTGTGTCTCATGACGGAACAGGGAAAAAAACAAAAGAATAATTAACTAAACAACCAATCACGTTAATTTCTTAATTCCTTTCCCATTTCCCATGGAAATCCACCTTTAAAAATAATTACGGAAAATCGCTTGTGTGAGAGAGGTTTTGATAATTGTCAACTTTAAAGTCAAAATTATACTTAAAAACACTCTTCCGCAGTTGATGTCCGGCAGCTCTTTTCAGGCTTGCGTTCTGTTCTGCATTTGGTGAATACGTACCAGTCTTTTTATCATAATAGACCATAAAACCACCGCCACCAAGTCCTGTCGAATGACTATTTACAATTTCTACACAACAATGTGTTGATACAATAGCATCTGCAGCAGTTCCTCCCTTCTTAAATATTTCCACACCAATCTTTGAACAAATTTCGTTATCAGCAGCCACAGCGGCTTTTTCATATTCTAATGGTTTTGCATATGCCAAGTCAGGTTGTTTTCCTGCTGAGTGGACACGCTTTGCTGCACCTAAACAATACCATTTCCTTTCAAAAACAACTCTTATGATAGGTTTAAAGAAATTAAATGTAGATCCTAGTGGGCAAAAACATGTTCAAAGTCATCAGTAAAGACGCTAGAACAATGCTGAAATTTACCCACGAGGAAAAACCTATTTACAAATATAAAGGCAATCGTATTTGTGAATAGGTCTACTCAACATTATTTGTAGAACATTTTTCTTGATCTTGACTCTCCAGAGCCAAGTTCAAATTTTTCTTTTCATATTTCGATACATTTTACGAAGCATTAAAGTTGCGATGCCGTAGATTTTTTTAAAAAAAATACGTAACTCGATGAAAAATCAAATCATTGAGTTAAGAACGTGTTTCATAACTCGATGAAAATATATTTTTTCATAACAATTTTCTCGAGTTCACTTTAATTCTCTATTTATCCACTGAAAGTTACACGGCGACATTCTCCTGTGGAAGACCATCTTTGGAGGCTAATGTGCACTGTTTTTTGTTTTTTTAAATATATTTATCTATGCGTACTGCTATTTCTGTAGAAAGTGGGCCATAGAAAATATGTATTGACATACACGCAAAAAAGAAATCCTGCGATTATTGAACAAAAGAAAATTCATTCGTTTTTTGTTTGTTTTTTAAAGTAAAGGTAAAATAAAACGTAGACGCACAGACAGAGGAAGATTTCCTCCATCATTTTATCGAAACGCAAAAAAATATGAACTTGGCTCTGGAGAGTCAAGATCAAGAAAAATGTCTAGACATCAAACTGAAGTGGTTATATCGTTGTTATGATAAGGCGTATTCATTGAAATTTTCTTTAAGGTTAATTTCTACAAGGCGAAAAATTCGCTGCGAAAGCCAAAAGAAGACATTCCATTGGTAGATGACATAAATAAAGGCGGATTTCCACTAGATCAGCTGTCAGGTGACGTCGCTTTCAACCAATGTAATGGCTTCATTTAAAATTCGCGCCAACGAATTCGCCTAGTGGAGATCCGCCTAAAAGAATTGTCACGTTTTGTCAAGACCGTATAGTCTCACCTTGTCCTTTTTGTTTCGTCCGTTTTACTGTCTGATGAACTGTCTGTCGTGTTACATTTGATCGTTTATAAACACAAGGGCAAGGTGGTGTAGGACAATTCATTGGACATGGCATTGATAAACCTTGTCCATAAGGATCATAAGGATCACATGGGCACGGTGGTGGACAGGGTATGGGACATGGAGGCGGTGGTGGAGGTGGTGGTGGAGGTGGAGGAGCACATGGGCAGACACAGGGACATGGAGGTGGACACGGGCATGGGCATTGTGGGCAAAATACGTTAATGATTGGTGGTTTAGGTGTGACTGTAGAATGTGGCCCAGGTGGTAACACTGTTGGTTTGCTAGTAGTACAGTTGGGACATTCTGATCCAGGACCAGGTGGCAAGATCATAGGTCCACCTGTGGTTTGAGCTGGTGTTTCAGTAGGTGGTACCGGTTTTTGTTGTTGTGTATCTACTTTAGTCTCTGTATTTGCATGTGCAAACGTTTTAACTTTGGCAGCAGCATTTGCGCCACTTCTCGCGTTTGATTTCGTTGATATACGTGTATTTACTTTAGTATTCGTAAATGTTTGTGATTCTGAAGATGAATCAGATGCAGTGGCAGCACCGGTTTTTGCACCAGTAGAAGCTCCTGCGTTGGTTCCTGCATTGGTGCCTGAGCTTGCTCTTTTCTTACCGGATTCGGTTTCCTTGCTTTCACTTTTTGCACGGTGGCTAGAAAGAAAAAACATGTTTATAAGATAATCTGACAAATACCTTTTTGATGCCCTGAAATAATTATAACGTTACTCAAAATTGTGTTTTTGATGCCATGTTGGTAAGGAATACTTGCAAGCCTTTGTGATGTCAAGTTGATCATAAAAAGCCTTTTTGATGCCGAGTGGCTCATTTATGCCTGTTTGTTGCAGGTGATCGGAAGGTAGAATCAACATGGATCTACCAAATCAATTATAATGTGGTTGATTGTGTGCAGATCAACGTATACATGGCATGATGAAAGTTATACGCAAGTATAATGAATGGGACGACGATTTAAAGTTCTTTTGAAAGAAAAACATAGAATAGATACAGTGGACTCCTATTATTTTGAATTTTTGAACTTTCGTTATATTTCGAACGAACGTCCCTTGGATTTTCCTTAATACAAACCCCTCCTTTCGAACCAACACAAAAGGGAAATTATTGCGTTCAACAAGTTCTACTTTGAGCAACCAACGTCTCGTTTTCATTGCCATTTCATTCGGGTCTCCGGAGAGTTCGAAGTAACCGGATTTTACTGTATAACCAATCAAACAAGATATATCTTTACCTTTTAGTATTAATACCATGTATGAATAACACTGTTACAACAATATATGTAAAGAAATTCCTTCTTAAAACAAAGCTCCACATTTTGTCCTTTTCCTTGTTTTCGTTTGGTGGATGATATTTATGCGTTCGATATATTACATCATCGTGTATGGTTAAATTACGATTAGAAGGTTCCAGCTATATATTTTTGATTTTTTAATTTGCGTTCGGTCGTCTCATTATTTGAAGCATTAAAAATCGAACTTAAATTATTCAGATCACTTGATCATTCACTTTCGGTATGATTTGCAGATGTAAACAGGGGGTTCGTATTACTAATGCGCATTTATACAGTTATACTCTGCAATTCGGACTCTCAGGTAATTTAAAAAATAGTTCAAATTATAAAAAAGTAGTATTCAGTTCTTCTCTCTCTTAACGTCTAAATCGGTGAGAACTAGAATGCTAAGGTCAAAAAGAGAAAAGAAGGATTCGAGGTTGAAAAAAATTCGCGTGAACAGATTAATTAAAACACTAGTCAATAGACAAAAAAATTGTTCAAAGTCCGCAGTAAAGATGCTAGAACAATGTTTTCAACGTTGTTCTAGCCTCTTTACTGCCGACTTTAAACAAGTTTTGGCCCATTGGGTAATACTATATTTATAATATAAACCCCCGTCTGTGTTATTTTTCTCGGCATATTTTTGAAGTTTTTGAGCAGGTACGATTAAATGGTGCGTGCAATACATTTAAATCGAACAACTATCATTTTCTTCATCAGCTCTTCACTGACTTCTTTCACACCTTCAAATCTGCACCATCAAGTACTCTTACGCATGATGAATCATATTCGAAAATATACATATTAATCCGTCTTGAAGATATTCAACAAGCAGCCCTGTATAAAGTTTTGAATATACTATAAAGGCGGATCTCCAATAAAAAATAATCACGGCTTCATTTAGAATTCGCCTAGTGGAGATCCGCCTTAAAAACATCGAGTGCAACAACATTGGATCGAATGTTGCATTTGAAGATAAGGTTCGTTCGTTTGTTCCAAGCATTTTCGCGAGGATTTACTTTCGCGAATGAGTGACATATTAACTATTATTAACATTACTTAAACAAATTACTAGTATTTAAACACAAATTAAAAAACAGCATCAAACAAATATAATTTTTATTTCCGCGAGGACTTATTTTCGTGAAGGGGACGTTATTACAAATTTCGCGATGACTGATTTTCATCATTCGAGTCAAGTTTCGCGCAAATTCATATAAGGTATACTGCATGATAATCTAAGGAGGCTAAATCTTGCTACGAAAGCCAAAAGGCATTCCATTGGTATAAATTGACGTTACACCATTTCACATTTTGGTTTCGGCAGAAACCGATTCTTGAACAGATCACGAGTTTATAAGACAGTCAACGTTCGTTAATTTGAATTAAGCAAGTTAGTCGTTCGAAATTGCGAATATTCGAAGCATATCAAACGCATTTTAAGGCAAATTCAAAATCTAGGACCAAAAAAATGTGTTGAAAATATAGGAGGTTAGAAATACTGGGTATTCCAATTAACAGCCAAATAAATTTCATATGAGGGTTTCATTCTATGAAGCGGAAAATTATTGCCACGATGTGAGTACCTTAAGTGTATTAATTTTCGCGCGGACTTAATTTCGCGGACGCCGAATTTTGGATTTTTCGCGAAGATTTAATT
>JAULBZ010007076.1:0-11812 GCA_032360805.1 Neoturris breviconis | reverse complement strand
CTCAAAATTATTGAACTTTACATTTTTAAAGCTGCTAAGATATCTGCTTTTGGTAACGAATTTTGGAGATGGCTCCTAAGGAAGGATTGCTACTATTTTTAAAATTCATTGCAATTAAGGTTTTTTTTTTCCATAGAATATTGATACTGGTTGGCATAACCATATTTAACAAGACAGGTGTTATATCAATGTTGTTGTGTTTGACTGGTTCGTTTAAGACGGATCTCTATTAAGCAAATTTGTTCATACGAATTCTAAATGAAGCCATTACATTGGTTAAAAAGGTGACATCGCTTTCAACCAATGTAATAAATTCATTTAGAATTCATGCGAATGAATTTGCCTAGTGGAAATCTACCTTAATGAATACACAAAAGCATTTCTAGTATAACAACATTTAATACTTACAAATCTCTGAGTTCAGGTTGGCATTCCGCTGTGGAGGTGCATCTTTGGATAATAGTCTCCAAAGATGCTCCTCCACAGGGGAATGCTGATCTGAATTCCGAGGCCTGACTTACCAACTCACTACTATTTTGAGCATCTACAACTTTTTCTAAGATATCAATTGTTAAAACAACATCATGCTTATTCAAAAAGTTAGGATTGGCGGTAATGTTTTGTAAACGAACACCAACTGCTGCAGCATTCCCTTCATTTATTAACATCTAAAGAGAAAACGTACAAAAAAACTTCAAATCTTATTATTCGCTTTGTAGTATGTTCTAAACAATGGTGTTATTGTTTATTTGTTATTATGACTGGCATTATCATGGGCTTAATAATTAATAAGTAAGTAATTTTTTAGGTAGATGAGTTGAAATTTCAAGATTTAGTATGATTTTGGAGATGCACATGATGTTGGTTATTATGAATATGAAACTTTATGACATACCTCTTTGATAGAATTCAATTCCTCAGTTGCTAAAACCAAAAAGAATAATAATTATAATTTAAAAATTAACAAAAGAAGATTTTTGAAATTTAAAGTGAAATATACACGGAGATCTTAGATCAGATTATCGGATTTTCTCTGGAGATTTACCATCATTTACAAACTAAATAGCATAGAAATTATATAGATCTTAAGGGACTTAATGTAGCTCCAAAAGCAATTTTTTGGTAGGGTTAAATCATCTAAAATTGTCAAAATTCAATAAAAATGGATTTGTGCAGAAGTGTGTTAGGTCAATGAGCTTGCAATGGATTGGTTTCGACTCAGTACTCTCCTTAACAGATTTTATTTTTTTTGAGACGGTCCCTGACCCTAATGCTTTATTTCATAATTATCATTAGACAAGAGCTACAGCTCACATGTCGATAAAAGTTTTTTTGTTTAAAATTACTATTAATCATTTATGTCAAGTCTTTTAGCTTTCATAAGGGTAATAGAAAAGTACAGTACACATTGAAAATCCCATTTTTCAAAACTTTCACTTCAAGATTGGCGTGAGGCGTGAGTATCACACTATACATGGAATCATGAAATTTGAAGTGCTTAGGCTCAAAATCTAAAAATTTCGCTCCAAAACCAACATCTTTGGTAGCGTTAAATCAAATAAAATGGACCAAATTCAACAGAAATGAACATGTACAGAAATGTGTTAGACCAACGAACTTGCAGTAGATTTGGTTTCTTCGGTACAATCCATTGGAAGGTTGTTACAAAGAAACCAATCCATTGTAAGGTTGTTGACTCAGTACTCTCTGAATATTTTATTTTTGAGACAGTCAAAAGCAACAAACTTAAAATTGATTGCCTGCATTAAGGATTTTAATATTAACTCAAACATCTCATTGTTTGAAATAAGAGCAAATAACATAGGTTAAGGTTGTAGTGCCTAACCATGTTCACAAACCACTTGGTCACAAAAAATCACTCTTAATTGGATCATTAAACCTGCTAATACAGATACTTACCAGTGTTTGAAATAAAAGAAAATAATCACTGTGGAGGAACGACTTTTGAGGATAGTTTCAAGCTACAAAGCTTGAAAATACGCTCAAAAATTTCTCTGCCACAGTGATTATCTCGTTCTTATTTCGAAAACTGTTTATGGAATATAAAGGTCATTTTCCACTTCAAAAAGAACAGAAACGGAACGGAAAATACACATGCGTAGAAAGTTATAGACATTCCCTTGCTAGAAATTGACATCATACAATCTTAAGACTCACCTTTTCCAGTAAATATCAATGTTGGTGGATGATTAAAAGGTCCGGCTCCTACTATTGTGAACGCTCGTACCGATACTTCATAATTTGATCCAGCTTCTAGTTGATACAATGATATACTTGTTTTATTGACACCTTTATAATTAATGTTAGCAACTTCATCCTTTTTGACAGATTTCAAATAACGAACTTCGTATCCTATTATCGGACCATTACGTAGATCTTCTGCTGGTAATGTCCATGAACATTGCAATGAATTGTGGGAAGTTTTGACTACCTTCAATCCAAGTGGAGATCCATATGGTCCTAAAAGTTTAGAAGAAAGAGAAATTAATTCACTTCAAAAAATATTTGAACCTGGATTGATTGATTGCCGGTCATCACTGCAGAGGAGAGTCTGTGGAGGAGACTCTGTTCTATATGTATAACATCTATACTTGAAATAAGAGAAATAATCACTGTGGAGGAGTGGTCTTTAAGCATGGCTTTAAGCTACAATGGAACAACACTTCTACACAGTGATTATTTGCTTTTATTTTGAGAACTAACTTAAATAATTTCAAATTCCAGTAGTCAAAATAAGAGTAAATAAATCACTATGGTGGAGGGATTTTTGAGCATAGCTTCAGGCTTTTTTAGCATTCCTACTCAGAACACAGAAACAAAAGACAAAATAAATTTAATATCAGGGACTAAAATAACTGTTTAGGAGAGATTTTCAGAATATTTTTCAGCCAAATTGTCCGAAAATATTTTCCTTTCCTCCAGTGATGACTCGCAGTAAATTTAACCCCTGTAATATTAATACTTACGATCTTGCAATGTCTGAAATTTCTTTTTTGAATAAAACTTTCCAATCTCATTTTCCAAATACAACATGGCAACTTCAACAGAGTAGTTTCGGTATGGATGTAATGATGTACTATTGAAGTAACTAACATTTTTAAATGGTAAGGAGTGTTTAGAACTCCCTTTAAATGTTTTCATTTGGATCATGTATCCAACAACATCTTTTGTAAGTGGTCCTGTGAAACTGATCACAAATTCAGCTGTAGTTGCAGATATATTTGCAACTCTCAATGTTGGAATGGGTGCTAAATAAATAAATGAGTTAGTAACATATGGGTTTAAGAAATCACTGTGGAGGAGGGATTTTTAAGCATAGCTCAGGCTTTTTTAGTAAGTAACATATGTGTATAAATTCTAAACGTATTTCACATTGGAAATACAAGCCTCAAAACAACTGTTGGGCATCAAAACTAAGACTATATTCAAAATCCCTTTTCCAAAGGTGATACCTGACAGTTATGTGAGGCATGTTCTATGCAGTGTGCAGGGCTTAAAATAACTGCCAGTCATATTGGCTGAAAATATTCCGAAAAATCTCTCCTCTTCAGTGATGACCGGCAGTTATTTTAAGCTCTGAGAGTAGTGCTCAAAATAAGAACAATCAACCATTATTAAAGTTATGCTCAAAAATCACAATGACAGTGTTTGAAATAAAAGCAAATAATCATTGTGAAAGAGTATTTTTGAGCACTGCTTCAGGCTAGAAAGCCTGAAGCAACCTGAAGCAAAGCTCAAAAATCCCTCCTCCACAGTGATCATTTGTTCTTATTTTAAACAATGCAATGTCTATTTTGAGAACCATTATCTTTAGGCTTGCTGGTGATATAATATCATACCTTTCACAGTAATAACAGATGTCGATGATGCGTGAACATCTTGTAATGTAGGATACCATGCAAGGCACGTAAACGTTGCACCATTTTCTTCGCTTTTGATACGTTTGAACTGCAACATTCCAGTAAGAGTACGATTAATTTGAAATTGTTGTGTACTGATTCTATGATCTGTTGGTAAAAACTTTCCATTTAAATGCCAAGAAATTACCATACCAGGTTGGCCAACAAACTCACATTTGAGAGTAAACTCTTCGCCACGATTTATTGTCGTGTCAGTAAGACTTTTCACAAGTTTTGGAATGAATTCTAAAATTTAAATTTTAATAATGTAAGGCAACTTGCAACTGCAATTTGTATGATTGTGTTGTTCTGACACCTATCAGAGTTCGAAAAATTATACGAACTGCCTAAAATGGTAATGGATATCAAAATGAGATACTCATTTAGAATGTGACAGTGTAATTGTCTTCTCTTTTTGTTCATGAATTTTAGTCTTTCTTTTCATGTTTGAAAGAAAGCGTAATTTAGTACCCATGCAAAAGGCTTTTATCTGTTTTTTTTTTAAGACTTTTTTTCCACAATTTATAGAATCATGATAGATGTCTTTTGATTGCGCAATCTGTTCTTCTGATGTTAGCCATATGAAGACACCTCTCAAAGTTCTAGTATTTCTCACCTAAAAATCTGAAATACCAAAAATATAATATATATCTTCTCTTTAGAATGAGGAATAAACAAACTTGAAATAGTGACAAGTAAAATCTTTGTATAAAATATTTTGGAGTAACAGTTTTCTATGATTTTCCGATATGCCCGTTTCCCCACCAATTTTTCCCACATTTTCGGAAGTTCGACCTCAATTTTTAAAGTTTTATAGATAGGATACTAATCCTTCCAATATAGAGGTATATTTTGCCTCTCAGAGTCAATTGACAGAAAGTTAAAAGCATTTTCCCAGTCCTTTTTATTTGCGTTTGATGAGAATACATAAGTTTTTGAAAAATTCTGATAAAAAATGTTGATCAGCAAAAGAAATAATAATACCTTTTTGAAAAGATCTTGTGCTGGGCCATAATTGTGTCAAGTTTCACTGTCCCAATATTAATAGTTCAGGAGTTAGATAAATAGCTTATCCCTAGGTAAAATATGCTACTAAAATACCCCATGTAAAATAGGGTTAAAGGAAGGAACTGGCTTTGACCCTGACATTACTTTATTTTTTGTTATTTTACCTCAAGATTAGAATCTTTCTTTAAAATCACATTACCTACCAAAGACAAGTTATATCCTAACATAGAACTCCTCTATATGGAAGGGTGTGCCATTCGCCAGCTCATTTACAAAATCAAATTATTATTATATACCACCTGTGGTGGGGTGTTTTTGAGTATACAGTTTCAAAGCTGAAACTAAATTTTTAACCACTCCTCCACAAGTGATGTCTGGCTGTTATTTACAGCCTTAAGAAACGAACCTGTTCTTGAAAGACACTCATAAGCTTCAACTCTTAAACATGGTAATTCATTCCATTTCACAGGAAGAAATCGTATATATTTTGCAGAAATATGATGCGCAAGTTCATTCACTTGGTTGGTTTTTCCATCAATGTTGCCTTGAAATACCTAAATGTAGAATAATGAAGACGTCAAAACTTAAGCTAGATATTAAAGCAAATAATCATTGTAAATGCTGTTTTGAAAATTTAACAGTGATTATTTATTTTGCTAGAGTGCTGAATGAATGATCTTGCATTTGATTGGTTTCTTTGTACCTATGAAACCAATCAATTGCAAGCTCATTGACTTAATACTCTTCATCGTAGATTAGTTTCAGTAAAAGACCCTTTCTTCTTGTATACATTAGAAATGGATGTACCCTTTTGAGCTGTATATATAAATCCTTGTTAAATTACACAAAAGAAGTATGATTAAGAGAAAGATACTGAAAAACAAACAATGGCGGTGACATAAAGCAAGTAATGTAAATGCATAAAAAGATACGTAAGATTTGTGAAATAGACCGTTTTCATTGTCTAATGCACATGCCTAAACCGACTGGTCTCTTTGTATAAGTTCTTAAAGCCATTATGTTATTACCTTTTGATATTGTAACCAGTCAACAGCATTCAAGCTATAATTCAATTTATATTCTGTCACCCATGCGTTCATAAGAGAGTATGGATGGCCCTGTGTTTCAATTTTTGAAATTTCTCTAACATAATTCAAATCAATCTGAAAAAGAAAAAAACTACTATAACTTTTATGATATGACCTGATAAATGAAATAAGTTGTCAAAATTATAAGAAACAAGAGCAAGAAACAAGAGCAAATATTTACTGTGGTGGAGTTATATTTGAGCATTGCTTCAGGCTACAAAGCCTGAAGCAATGCTCAAAAATCCATCCTTCACAGTGATTATTTGTTCTAATTTTGAACACTAAACTCACCTGAAGCCATTGATTAAGTTCATTTTCATTTGCGCACCATGCACCCCAACTAGTTGGTGGTTTAATTAGAAGGTTATTCAGTCTTCCATCTGATGGCTTATGATTGAGATATGATGATGATGCAGTGAATTGATTGTCAAGAATTATGTTTCGTTTAGCAATACCAATAGCTTCATTGCAATCTAATGTTACGGAGAAACTTGTAAATCAAGCCTCAAGATAACGGTTGGACATCACCTGTAGAGGAGTGTTTTTAAGTAGTTTTCAGCTTTGTCTGAAAACTGTACTCAAAAAACGCACAGGTGATGTCTGACCGTTATCTCAAGGCTTGTAAATTACAACGAACACAAAGCATTTTTTGACTCACGTAATTGGATTGTACTGACTAGCTGAGTTAGTAGAGATCAGAAATATCTGTTTTAGGCCAAGCTAACAACAAAGATCACTAGCCCCTTACAATGTTTAGTTTGAAACCTTCCTATTCAATTCATATCATTTAAAATCCATATTATTCAAAAATGTACTGGGGTCACGGTTAATTAATTATTCGTTCATCCTAGAACAGACACATCACGAGAAAGCTCTCAATAATTACGCATTTGTTAAAATATACCAATAAATAAAATGACGTTACATTCTATCTTCGACCCTCCTGCTAAAACAATTAACAGACAACGAATAGAAACTGGACCAACCCAATTACCATACTCTTTAAAAACAAATTCAACTAGTTGTCTAGCCTGCAATGCATTCCACATTCAGAATACTGAAGCCTAGTAGAAAAGTGGTACACAACAATGGTATTCAAACTAGTGTGTTTTAGAAGTATATCTTCCAACTTTGTTGTTGCTGTTATTTTATTTTTTTAAAGATGAGTGCACAATAAACAAAAACAGGCAAGTAAAGATGGTTTTGTGAATTCGGTTTCTGTGGAGGTCTATTTTGCAGCTTTTCCATCATCTGCGGCCCCCCTGTATCAAGAACAAATAAGGAATTAAACATGTCCTAAGAAAAACATGCACAGTGAATCAAAATTTGTAGTTGATCAGTTTCTTGTTAATTGAAGATACATTTTTGTTAACACATGAGTGTTACCTCTTTTATGCGATTGGTAAATGTGTTCTGTCATAATATACCTTGCTTATTCAATATAGCATACCTTTGCCAGGATAGCATCCATAAAATTCGGTTTGCAAACAAAATTTATCAGATTTAGTTAACGGGTAGATACGAATGTACTGAGCAACAACTGGTTTACCAATATCAACTGTATTGATATCATACATGCTCTTTATACCATCAAAGACCTAGAAATGAGTAAAAATAAAAATTCAAATAAAAAACAAAACCTATTGAAAACTCCAAATTATTTTTTACAATTTCAATTGGTGATGGACAAGCCATAATTCTTCAGTGTTCAAAATAAAAACAAATAATCACTGTGAAGGAGTGATTTTTGAGCATTGCTTAAGGTTCTTTTGCTTGAAGCAATACTTAAATATCACTCCTCCACAGTGATTATTTGCTCTTATTTTAACCAGATGTTGTATAATTTAACCAATCACATCTATCTACAGATCAGCGGTTGAAATAACAACAAATAATCATCGTGGAGGAGTAATTTTTTAGCATAAGGGCTAGAAAGCGTGAAGCTATGCTGAAAATCCCTCCTCCACAGTGATTATTTACTCTTATTTCAACCACTGATGAGAATAAAGCGTATATAGTATCTGTGGAAAAGCAGTTAATGTTCTAATTTATTGGTGTCTTTAACTAGAAGAAGCCATCCAACTGCAAGTGTTCCCATAACACTTTTCCTCACACATTTTCAGCGTTAACCAACACAAAGGAAACAATAAATAAAAAATAGCAACTATTATGCTCTTCCCCACAGATGATAATTACAATTATTTTGAAAACTGTTTGAAACACAACCTTCCCAAAAATCTTGTTCAAAGTCTGCAGTAAGGCGCTAGAACAATGCTGAAAACGTTATTCTAGCATCTTTACTGCTGACTTTGAACAAGTTTTTGCCCACTGGGTTACCTTTGCTTTCTTCCAGTCATCATCAGTAACATTGTACCAAAATATTTTATTATAACTATATTTTATGATGAATGTTGTAATAAAAGCATCAACAAAAGTATTAGTAGCTATAGCCACCTTTGTGATGGCTATCATTTTCGTAAATTCCACTTGAAACCATGGATTTTTATCCTCTTCAGCAGCGCACCATGCACCAAACACTTTACGATCTCTGAAAGAATAATTGCATCAGAAAATATCTATCTAACCCCATTAGGGACCAAAATTTCGCTCCAAAACCAACTTTTTTGTTAGGGTTAAATCAACTAAAATTTAACAAAAATGAATCTGTGCAGAAGTGTGTTAGGTTTAATGAGCTTGCAATGGATTGGTTTCTTCGGTATGAAAAAATTAATCCATTGCAAGATCATTGACTCAGTACTCTCCTCAGTAGATTTTATTTTTCAGACAGTCCCTAATTGCATGGTCATTAAAAGTAAGATGGATAATGTGACAACACAGCATTACAAACAATTTCCATATTGGTCTTCAATGTGCGTAGATACACTCAAAAATCTCTCTAGATACCTGATATTTCAAACTATGATCTATACTTACGCAGGGTGGTGCAATCTTCCATACTCTGGTAACATATAATCATCATATGAAGAAGCAGTAAGATGTTTTTTTGCAATCTGTTGACTTTTTGGTGTGTTGTAAGAAATACCAAGTGGCTCATCACAAACACAATCTAAAAATGAAAAGATTTTGTAGAGTTTTCAAAAGAAATAATAATAATAAGAAAGCTTATCTCGAATGTGGCCCTTTGCCTCAGCTATTAGGTATATCTTGATACCTCTTCAGCAAAAATATTTTGGGCCAATATTTTCTCTAAACTCTAAAAAACGTTCAAACATGTTCCCTTCTGCACTCTTTCACTATGATATCCAAATGCATATCACCCAGTTAAACATGATTATGATTACCACCCTGGTGTCAAGTTTACTCTCTGTTACTAATTGTAGGAAGGGGGCTAAACTCCAATTTTCGAAAAAATTACCACCTATTTCAATTAATTAGGACCCTCCAATGTATGATATTTGAAGAATACCTCCACCCCCAATCAAGTAAATTTACCCAATATAAACTAGCATGTCCGGGGATCGGCACCCTTCCTTGTTGTACTTTTGTGTATAAAGCATACAATTGCTGCATGGCTACACTTCCATAATTTAATCGTGCAATTGCGAAGATTTCCCTGACTGTCTGGCATCTGGGTTAGAGTAGTAGTTATGTCATTGTCCCGACGATGACACCCAGACCATTATTCCAACGAAAAAAAGGTAAGTTCTTGATTCTACATATAGCTATAATTGTTTTAAACTTTCCACCTTTTCTGTAGATCACATATATACACAAGGACAGTTGCTGCATACACACTTTTCTTTTTATAAGAATGGTGTTTTTCGTTTCAACATGGATATTCTTAACTTTTGGGCAAATATCATCCTAATATATTCTTAGCACAGTGGCAACCCTTAGGGAAGATCTCATCCTAGTTATTCTGCAAACTGGTGTAAATGTTCCTAGGGTTGATGTTGCAAAACCATTACTTAGCCTAATGGACTATAAAACGGACAGATATACTTTAACCACCTCAATAGATTTTGTAGGGAATAATAATAAAAATGAAAATGCAAACTTCAAAATAAAACCAAAGAAATGACATTATTAACATCAAAAATCGATAATTAAACAAAGTGAAAATATGAGTTTTTGCTTTCTGCTTATTCCATTAGGATGAATAATTATTCTTACAAAGTGTATTCTTAACTTTGTAAGCAAAAGTTCAAGATGAGCATATTCTTAGGCTATTCTTAACTTTTTGTCCCATTTCATCTTCAATATTCTTATAAAGTATATTCTTTTAAAAGAAAAGCGTGTTGTCATCACTGGAGGAGTGATTTTAGGCATTATTTCTGGCTACAAAGACTGAAGCTATGCTCAAAATCCCTCCTTCACAGTGATTATTTTGCTCTTATTTTGAAAATGATATACAAATGCTTCTGAATTAATTCTTTCTTGAATAACTCTATAAATATTTTATACAATTTATATAGATCTCACAAAATCAAGAAATTTGTCAGAGATTTGAAGATCATTTTGAATTCTGACAAGAAATATCCTTTGTTCAAGGAAATCAGGTAAATAATTACAAAAATTAGAGAAAGATTCATTCATCAGCAATTATCTCTACCAGTAGGCCGGTATTAGTGTGAATGCTGGTGGGAGCTCTTATTAACTCATGTGTGGATTCAAAGTTTGGAAGTAGGCATTGGGAATACAGAAGCTGCCTGTTAGCTTGAGATTGCCAGAGGCTACTTTTTTACTCTTGCTAGTATGAGGCTGCTCCTTTTGTAATATGTTGCTTACTATTTTACCTTTTATGATTATTTATTGTTGTGTACCGCCACTGTATATCACGAATTAAGGTTGATTTTCAATAGGCTGAAAATTCTGCACATAAGCCAGGCATTCCATTGGTAACAATTGACATCATACGAAGTGTGACGTCAATTTCTAACAATGTCATTCTTTTGACTCACAATCTTCCACCTAATGGAAATCAGCCTTCACTTTTATAATTAATTTTACACACGAAAAATAAAAAAGAGAGCATCTAAAAAATAAAATCGAACAAGGAAGAGTACTGAGCCAACGATCCTGCAATGGTAACATTGTACCGAATAAACCAATCCATTACAAGTTCCTTCTACTTGCGTACTTGCTTGGGACAGGGTTAAAACACAGAGTGATTAAAATAAAAAATTATTTGCAAAAACAAGGTTTTAACAATCATGGTAGCCTAGAATTAAAGAAATTAAATTTAAACAAAATTAAATTTTAAAGAAGGGTATTTATTCTACAGCTCTTAAAACTTGTTCAAAATCCCCAATAAACGTTGAAAGGTTGTTTTAGCGTCTTTACTGCGAACTTTAAACAAGTTTTGCCCACTAGAACTTTTCTTTGTAAATTGTATTTTGGAAGTCTATAACATTATGTAAACTCAATATAGAAGACCTCTCTAATTTTTCTGTAAATGGGTTTAATGTGTTGTTTATGTTTATGTAGACCAAGAGAAAAGCGAGACTCATAATTGAGAATCTAAGGAAGGCACATAGACCAAGCTAAATAGCTAAAACCATATGTCATTATAACTATTTTAACTATTTTGTTTTCGGAGACTATTTCCAACACAATCTAAGCCGATGGAGAAGTGTTTTTGAGTATAGTTTTCAGTTTTATTTTAATATTCTTCTAGATCATTAATTCCACCTGAACACACAGCTATATATGACAAGTTAACTGAAGTAGGAAAGTAAGTACAATGTAATAACTCAAGGGCAGGGCTCGAAATAACAGCCGGTCATCACTGTGGAGGAGAGATTTTTCAGAATATTTTCAGCCAACTTGGCTGAA
>JAULBZ010007075.1:0-11814 GCA_032360805.1 Neoturris breviconis | reverse complement strand
ACTAGCTGTCGTTATGATTATTGTTACAATTTTAATTATTGTTTACTTCAAGAAAAAAAGAAGTGAGTATGAAAATTGGAAAATTGGAAGTTATCTTAACCCTATTTCTACTGGGGGGAGGGGAGCACATTGTCCCCTTCGTACTTTCATTCATAACTTTTGAATGGATGGCTTATATTACTAGAGATCTTAGGACTTTTAGCTGAGACCTGACATGAGGGACCTAAAATAACTATACACTCCAATGAATCAATTAATGTTGTTTATTTCTTTTATGGTAGGTGCGGTCCGATCAGTAAAACAAAAAAATAATAATTATATGGAATTAAATGCTATTGTATTGGAACCAAGCACATATGCTGAATTAGATTCTGCTACTGTCAACGAAGAAAACATGCATCATCAATATTCAAGTATCATTCAGTTAAATCCTGATGCTGTGATCATAGAAAATATACAAGCTCATCAATATGCGAGAATTAGTCAGGAGCATGAAGTCACGCCTTTTGAAATGATATAGCCTGGATGAACACTGTAATTAAATACTAAAATTTATATCTTTGTACAAGATTCTTCTCTCAAATGATGAAAGAGTACTAAGCTAATGGCGAAGAAATCATCTTTCAAAACATTTCAGTAGTTATGTCAATGTGTGTGCGTAAAAAGCTATTTCTGAGCATTGACCCATCCTAGTTACTGTGCAAGACATGTCAATTGGACTAGAGAGCAATCAATCAAAGAAAATCGAGTAATATAATTACATTCAGGTAGTCTGGGTATGAGTAAAGCTTTTACAATAGCTGAAGGAGAAAGACATGTTGTGTTTTTAGAATTTGTTTCTAATTATATACTTTTTATGGAGTTTTTTGCTGCAAACAGGATGGATTCAAGGGATGGACTGTAATAATAAAACAAAAGGTCTAATATTGTGACGCTCGTTTAATTCAGTATGCATTAATTGCATTCTTGGTGAAAATTTATGGTTTTATTATATAATGCGTATATTTTTACAGGGTTTTATACATATTGTTTTTATTTTTGAACTTAGCTATTAGCCCACTAAAAAAAGGTATCCATTCCTATCACTTTGCGGCATTGCCTGCGTCGGCGTTCCGCTTTTCTTGATAGACCATGTTCCGAAGTGCTAGCAGTTTGAAATTTGGTGTCAGCATCTTTAGCAATATTTCAGAAGGGCTCGTCAAAATCTTTTTTGTCCACTTGGTCACTTCGACCCAATTGACCGAAAAGGCGTTGTACTGTCTTGAAATTTGGTTATAGCATTCTAGGCAATATTACGAGATCGCTGATCAATGTTTTTTTTAATTTCGTCCACTTGGGACCAAGTATCAGTGGAAAGGGGATTTGTTTCAAAAGTGGAGACTTTTGAAAGAGACCCAATGGTTATAGTTGACTTATAATCTTTTTTTACATATTCTGGTTTTTATGAGACTTTCACTAATCCAATGAGAAGTTTGTCCAGAGGTTATACCCAAAAGTTAAATAGTTGACTTTTTTGAAACTTTTTTCACTGATTAGGAGGATTTGATCAGAATCACATAAATATTTGAAAAATAACTTATATGAGACTTTGACCATGAATTCTTTTTGGCAGCCATTTTTTAATTTTCGGGAAGCTCCCTCCTCAATTTTTTAAAAAATAATTTTTAATTCTTTGAATTCTCCATTTTGATTTTGGAAAGCTTTTTTCTTCAATTTTAAAATAACTATTAATGTTATATCCACTTTAGAGTCGTACTTCCAATGGAAATTAGTAATATATTGACAATACACATTCAACAGAGAGAGATTTGTTTTGTTAAAAGAATGGATTGTTTTAAAGAAATTTGTTCTATTTCTTTATTTATTAATTTTAACAACCGATGATGATAACCACCTTTTAGATATTATATATATTAGATATAAGTGTTAAAACTTTTATAATAAAAAGAATAACTACATGGTTTCTCCTAATAATAACATAGTGCAGTCAAATAATATAACATATGTGTATACTCTATTTTTATTTGGTGTGTACATAATGCTATGATGTATAATATTTAAGCAAGTCACATTCACTGTGACAGAGGAATTTTAAGCATTGTTTCAGGCTATGATCTGAAATCTCTACTCTCTTCCACAGTAATTTGATATAATTTTACCTTCATAAAGGTGTTCCAAATATTTATTTGACCTTAAACTTTATCAACTTGATAAGGACATGAAATCCTAATACCATGTAAAATTTGGGTATTTATCATTGATATAAAATTTCACTACTCTCCTACTCATACTCTACTCATCCACAGTGACCGGATATAATTTTACTTTGAAAAAGGTGTTCCAATTGTTTATTTGAACTGACACCTTACACTCTTAATAAAGTCATATTTCCAAGACTGTATAATGAGTGTATGCAAATCATATATATGTGCTTAGGTTTAACTTCCACTTGGTTTAGTGGGCTACTTTCAATACCGTACCTTTGATGTTTTGTTTATAGCCCTAGCAGAACTGCTTTACGCAAAATATATTTTTGCAGTATTTTATTTTTACACTCATATTTGATTGTAAAATGTTTATTTTACCTTAATGGTACGACTGAAAGAGTAACAGCGATATCTTATCATTTGGCAATACATTCATCCAAATAGCAAATAGAAATAATTCACTCTTCGCCATCTTCTCTTTTTACTAACCTTATTATTTTTTTTATCTCTAAATGGACCGAAAAAATAGAAACTTGTTTAGAAAATTTATTTTTATAGAAAAATTTGCTTATCTTTTTTTATTTTTATCTTATACAGTATATGAGGTTTGCATACCAGGAGTGCTGATTTTTATGGGTACATATTTTCGCAAATATTGCAATTGTTGGCCATTTTCGTGAAATATTTTTAATTATTTTCATTCGTAAAAATAAATAACCTGAGGACAACTTTATTATTTTATTTCTTCATGTAATTCTGTCTTGTTCATTCTCAATTTCATTTCTACAAACTGTGATGTTAAATAAATACCCGTGAAATATTCGAAAATTAATCATTTGCCAAATCAAATAACCACAAAGTACTTTAAATGGCTCATTTGCGAAAGTAAATACTTGCAAATTGCAAAAAAAAAATTGCTCGCGAAAATAAATTCCAACAAACAATATGTTTAATTAGAAAACATCCCAGCAGTGACCTAACTAAAATGATTTAAGTGGTAATAGCTACTATTTGTTAACAATAGAGCAGCCCAGATTTCATCATCACAGACTACAGACTGCATTAATGGAGCTAGTCTCTATATGTAAGTGAGTGAGTGAGTGTTCATAAAACGTTGAACAAAAAGATGAATGTTGATGTGACGCTACTTTTCTGACTTTAAACAGGTTTTTGTTTGCATGTGTATATTGAAGGATAGTTGGCTTGAGTCCCAGACCTGAATATGCAAGTCATGTCCGGAGGTCAAGCTAAAATAGTTATGTTAAAAACTGTTTGTCAGGGTGGAGTGCTTGTTTAATTGTCCACACCATTGGGGACTTTGAAAAATTATTCAAGGAAATATATCCTCCTGAAATGGAATTGAAAGTGGAACACCAGGGCCATCATGCAACCTTTTTAGATCTAGATATTTCTATTGTTAACAATAAATTTGTCTATAAATTGTATGACAGACCTGACAATTTTAACTTCTTTATTGTAAGAATGCCTCAGATGTGCAGTAATATACCTTCATCTATATGCTATGGCGCTGTCTTGTCTGAATTTCTAAGAATAGCTAGGTGTACTCTTCTACTTGAAGATTTTATTCCAAAGGCGCTACATTATTCCAAAGAATGATTAGGCAAGGTGGAGATAAATATTTACTTATTATTCAAATTAAGAATAGGCTTATCAGCGTCATGTAGAAGCATTTAGAAAATTTAACACCTCTCCAAATGAAATAATTTCTAAATTTACTGCTGGACAGTAAAAACCTTTCGTTTTACCAACGATCAACAAAGATATGGAATGAACTGCCCAAGTTAGTCGTAAATGCGAACATTAAATTCGATCACTCAGAAGATCTATCAACGAGCGATTCATAGAGGCTTTATAAGTCTGCGAATTTGTATTACTTAATTATTATTATTATATAACGTATCTTTTTTATACAGAATATACTTTTATACCACTTTTGTTTTATTTTTATATCTATAATTTTAAACTTAAAATAGTTTTAAAGCTGGTGAGTGAGTGAGTGAGTGATAAACATCTATATATACCTCCTTGTATGGGAGTATTTAAAATTTGACATGACCAAGTAAAATTGCTATTTTAATAAAAACCTTTACATCTTTCATTGTGAATAAATTCACTATTCAGACTATATATATAACGGTTTAGTTTAATTCTTCTCAGTGATGACAGACAGTATAACTTGGTGAGTTAATTTTCATAATAATGATCAAGTCAAATTCCCTAATTGCTTTACAGTGCTCAAAATAACAGTACTCTGTAGGAACAATTTTTTAGTACCTTTGTAGCCTGAATCTACTATGCTCAAAAATCAATCCTATGCAGTAATTATGTTCTTATTTCGACCACTGTTTGAAACTCCTCCAAAT
The DNA here is from genome assembly GCA_032360805.1 of Neoturris breviconis. Lineage (NCBI taxonomy): Eukaryota > Metazoa > Cnidaria > Hydrozoa > Anthoathecata > Pandeidae > Neoturris > Neoturris breviconis. The sequence goes on along the minus strand of JAULBZ010007075.1, from coordinate 7,223 downwards.
GTATTATTGACAATTTGGGTTTAGTTTCAAGTACCAAATTTGAATTTTAAATCTGTTTATATACAATATATGTTAATATTAGAGTTGGAGTTAGTATCAGTGTTATGGTTCAGGGTGTATGATCAGGGCTGTTTTGGGATGGACTTAATTAGTTTCTTGTAAACTAGATTTTTACTAGATTTATAATAATATCATGGTTAGGAATAGGCTAAGATGTATATACAATAAAATTTGGAGAGACATTTGGCCCTAGAGCAACTTAAAGTAGGCTACAAATAAATACGTGTCCATTCAAAAAAAATCCCAAAATATTTCTGAAAGATCACTTCTTGTGTAGCCATGCCTAATGAAATCCACCTTAAAATTATCCAGGCTACGTGCAGGAATGTTTGAGTTGACATAGACTAAAAGTCCACCACTACTTCCAGATTCATCTAACCTGAAACGGGGCAGAATTGTGAATCTGGAAACGAGTCATCAAGTTTTGATTCTGCAATAGTTAGTACATCAACCTTACCATTCAGAAGAGCATCGATATCTTTAATTTTATTCCTAGCTAATAGAATTAATATTATGATAGCTAATAATAACATTATTAGGATGTTTTTTCCTTAGGTTATTTATATAGACCTTCAGCGTTGTGAAAATCTACTCTTTCTTTTTACTTAGGTAAAATATTGCCATGATCAATAAACTTTAATTTGTTCTGAGTACAAAACGACGAGAGTTGGTTGTTAAGTTTGGTGATTTTATTGCCAATTTCTTTTCTGTCAGTTCTTGTTATAGCAGAGGATAATATAATTTCCGTATCTGGTGAACGTTCCTTTACCTGGCTTAAAACTGTAGATAAGGTCTCCGTCGTTCTTATGTTATTCGTCAAATCATTTGTTCCTAAGTGGAAGATAATTTCATCTTTTCTTAAAACAGGTTTGATAAAGTCCAACATATCAAGTGATGTCGATCCACCAAATTTGTATAGTATCAGACAAAGAAACACAATATGCACTCGGTAATATAAAACTAAATCGAAGAAGAATTTATAAACGACAACGCTCTTTATATCACGTCAAAGCGAATGCGATAAACCTCGTTTTAGAAACTCTAGAAACACTATTTCCTTGTGGAACTTCCGAATCGTAATTTCTTCGTGCTTAAAATATCATATTACAAGATAAGTCACTTGGTAACTAATTAGTAGATACGTGACAAGAACAATCGCGCTAGGAAGTAAAGAGTGTGCAGTCAATCACATGGTATATTGTGCTGCTTATAACATCCGTAACACAAACATGGATGATTGACACCACACACGGACATTGTATTGCCATATATGGATATTGTATTGCCATATATGTCAATAAATCATTCCACGATCTGTTTGATTTTAATGACAAATAATGTTCCCATTCGTACTTTTCTTTCGTTCAACATTACTGGCCAGCAGTACAGTACTTGCTGTTTATCGATTGTATTTATACTCCCTCAGTTTTTAAACGTGGAAGTTGGATCAAATAAATCCAGTACGAATGGTAATAGAAAGCGATAACAAATCCCGTCATTATTACCGTTTAGAAGAATATACCTATTCACAAATACATGCAGATAAGACGTTAGTTGCTTAAAGTAGAACTTGTGACAATACAATAACTTCCTTTTTGTGCAATTTACAGAAAATTATTTTTATTACATTGCAACAAGTTTTACTTTGAGCAGTTCAATTTTATGTATTTGCGAATAGATCTATATCTCTCAATGTTCTTAAAAATAAATAAATAAATAATAATCAAAATATGCCGACAAACAGAAATAAATTTACTGTACCATAAAACATCTTGTCTTTATAAAATTTAACCTTGTTATAATTAAGGGCAACTAAAAATATGTCAAAAGGTGCTGGGAAGATAAGATAATTTGACTTTGCTACCAAGTAAACATAGTAAACAACTAGATTAACATTTAATGAATCCTACTGAATTTCATTTTTCCAAAATTCCGATCAGTTTTGGTAACATGCAAAGGGCAAGTCTTTGCTTGTTTACACGCGGAAGTTCTACAACAATAGAATAACGCCCATATTTCCAAATCAACTCAAAATTCTTTGCTTGTTTACACACGAAAGTTCTACAACAATAGAATAACGCCCATATTTCCAAATCAACTTAAAAGTTTATGATTGTTGTAACTATATGATTAAACACATTCATTGAAAAGTTAATATTAATTTAATGGTTACAATTGTACTTAGGTTTCATCCTTCCAAGTATTCCGCATGAAAATGTACGAAAGGTAAACGCCTCCATGTACGCCCTATGTATTGTCATATGTAACGTACACTATCCGCATACGAAGCCTTTTTATGGCAGATCTCCACTAGGTGGAAAGCGACGTCACCTCAATGCTGCTAATATTCTGAATATTTGTCCATAAGAAAGAACATGGTGACGAGGTATATTTACTTCCTTCTAACGAGGATGTAAATTCGAATTATGATCACTTATGATTTATAATGTGACTTCTTGATCATTAACAAAGATATTGCCCACCAGCAACCAATTACTAGATGTGGTTAGCTGTGTGTATAAATACATCCACTTACAAAGTGATAAGAACAATCAATGATCAAACTTTGTAAATGATAGACAACAGACACTTTCAAAGAAGATGAACCGTTTGTTGCTTTGTACGTTATTTAGTCTTTGTACAACAAGATGTTCGGCTCTATGGCTAAAGAAATATTGGACAACAACAGCGAAAGGATGCGTCACATGCCTGGGCATCCCCATGTCGAACGTCAAAATCTTTCTAATGGATGACGACCTGATAGTCGACGATAAAATGGGATCTACAAGAGCAGATGATAATGGCTGTTTTAAAGTAACTGGTAAAGGACGCGATTTTATCAGAGGAAAGCCAGATCCATTCATCAGAGTCGTTTACGAATATTCAGGACCATTTGGAAAAATGGAAGTCGAAGGTCCTTTTGGTAAAAATCGACGAGGTCGCACCAGTAGACGAAAATATGCTCGGAATATCAATTTTGGAAAGTTCAACTTTAAAAGCATTCATTGTAAATCTTATGTAATGTTTTATAAAGTAATGAAAGATTACATACGTCGTACAGATATGAAGCTGCCTTACAACAGATTGCATATTAGAACAGGTGCTATTATAAATGGAGGTACACCTTATGCATTAACAAACAAAGTTCGCATTCCAAATAAATATCGTCCTTCAAAGTTAACCTTCGGTGTAGCTGCGCACGAACTTGCACATACGGTTCGTCATACCTTGGATGGTAGTTTAGCCCATTTCTTAGGCGATGCTTTGAAATACTGGTATCTACGAAAGCACAAATGTTCCACAAAGTCGAATCACGGTTTTGCTTTCAATGAAGGATTCGCAGAATATTGGGCCGGAGCTTGTAACAAAGACAAGATTAAATATGGGAAAAAGGATACGGACTATCGATACGAAGGTAATGTTGCAAAAGCGTTGGCAAAACTGAGAAAATGCTCGAGTGACTATCAGTTTATTCAAGTACTCAAAAAGAATAGAGGTAAGATTCATAGTTTTTCCAGCTTTAACAGGAAGCACAAAGCTTTATATGGATCCTGTGTATGAACGTGTAACGTAATGTAAAAACACATAAAACACTTGAACATATAATAAAAAATTGCATGTATGGCTGGTTGCAATGAATGAATTTATTTATTTGTGATCAATTTCTGTTGGCGTTGTTTCTGCATGTAAATGGTTGATTTATAACTAATTTAGGTCTTAGCTTACCATTACCAATAAGGTAATAACTACATCTTTCTCAAAGTATATATAACTGTTTCCTTAGTGTTTAAATACAACCACTTTAGTTTCAAATCATCCTTACGAAATGTGAATTCTAGCAAACAGACTTCAAACTATAGAATTTTATGATGGCTTTTTTATGACCCTTAAGTTATGGTTGAACGCCACATTCTAATTTGCTGAGTGATAGTTATAGGATATAACATTTGAAAATAGTTTTGAACTATGAAACAAATATAACGGTTTATTCAATGATGCCACAAAATTTAATTCCGGAGAAGATGTATTAGCCTTATATCTACCAGGCCCTTGATGTTCTACGTATTACCAGGGTTGTGAGGTTTTTAGAGAACTCCTCTTTAATACCTGAACGGTTGATCGCTGAGATATTTATAGTCCAATATAAATTGTACAGCAATAATTTGTTTTTTGATGTCAGCATCTATTTATGACCTCTTTTAATTAGTGAAATTTGCGCATAAAATCGGAATTTCAACTTAAACAAAAAGCCTTAATTTAATAATTTTTTGATTAGCAAGACAAACGGCACTAAAATTCGGATTTGTTCGAAGAACCTGGGTTCTTTGTACCCAGTACCCAGGTTCTTCGAATAAATCCGAATTTTGGTGCCGTTTGTCTTGCTAATCAATGCTAGAAACAACAAAATTGCACGAGTTTGTAAAAAATCCTTAGATCCTAAGCCTTCTTAAGTATACTCGGAGATATCTGAGATAAATCTCTGCGATAAATCTCTAGGGACTTCTAGTAGTCATTTTTCGTACTTGCGTTTTACTTAAAATTTGTAAAATGTCTCACAATTTATGTGAACGGTTGTAGCAAATTGCCATGGTTTAAGGCTATGGTCTTTAGTGTTTGTTAGGTGTATTGTTTTATCTTGAAACTTTGTACATACGTGTACATACGTTTATCTCATCGTCGCAGTGTTGCTTCACTATCCTTATTTTATAAGTGCTTCAATGACCGTTGTTTTGATGAATTGAGATCTTTGACACATGTTGTTTAATCTTCCGTTAATAAAACTTGTACAGTTCAGATTTCTTGGCCTTAATGCCTAGCAGAGAATGTCTTTTTTTTAAAAGAAATGGTTTCTTATTTTATTTCCATAGGATAAAAAGCTGCCTAATATGGAATAAGGTGTTTGTATTAGGGATCTCAAATGTTTGCTCCAAAACCAACTTTTTTGTTAGGGTTAACAACAGAAAAATGACAAAATTCAACAAAAATTGATCTGTGTAGAAGTTTGTTAGGTCGATGAGCTTGTAATGGATTGGTTTCTGCGGTACGAAGAAACCAACCCATTGCAAGATCATTGACTCAGTATTCTCCTCTGTAGATTTTATTTTTGAGACGCTCTCTAATATTGTTGTATACGGTTCCATGAGTGTATTGTGTTTTGCTATATATAGAATAAACAGACCATACGGACAAAAAATCTGAGTAGATTGTAACTGGCCATATATGGAGATATACGTAGTATCTAGTCTTTCATGTGTGTGATATGGATATAAAAACTTAATCGAAAATTAATTCATATTAGAGCGGCCCCTTTGTTACAACCACTTATTTATATACCCATCATACTTCAAGATAAGTAATCATACATTATCATACTTTATCATACATACCTAGATAAGCACTTATAACGGGCAGTCATTATCATTTTGATAGGTCAAAAGAAAAGAACTTTGACTAAATTGAAGTGAAATAAAACTTGTTATGTTTTGTCAACGAGTTTGCAACTGATTGGTTTCGGTAGGGGGACGAATCAATCAGTTGAAAGATCATCAGTGTTCTACTCTATAAATATTATCGCAGAGATATTTTAAGTATAAACCTATTCACAAATGCATGAAAACGAGAAGTTGGTTGCTCAAAGTAGAACTTGTGTTTATGTATTTGTGAATAGGTTTATAGTATCTGAGAAGTATATTGTATTGTTCTCAAGTGGAAAACATTGGAATAGTAAAAGTATGTCTTTAACTACTACGGGTAAATAAAGACACTATAATTCTGATCCTTTTATTGGCATCACTCACTAATATGACAATGTACTAAAAACGCAGAACGTTTGGTGAGAGAATTTCACCAGGAAAAAATCGGTTGGTTAGAGAATATAAAAACGTCAATTTTCTACAAAAAATCCCTATTCATCACCTAATGTTTCGTTTTTTAACAATATACTAGCACACCAATTTATGGACGACCCAACCCCTAAATTGCAATCTTGGAAATAGATTTATGGGAAAAATTGAAATGCGTGCAGAAATCTGAAAGTTCAACTTAGACAAAAGGCCTGAAAGTTTGAACCAGACGAATTACACGAACATTAAAATTTGTTCCGAAAGTTTGGCTGCAGAATTTGTCAAGATACTAAGTCCTAAGTTGTAAGTGTCTTAATATTTCTCCGAGATAAAGCTCTTACTTATGTTGTCGAGAATCTATCAAAAATCGACAATGAATTATAGTTTATGACTAAGATTATCTGAAGAAATAGTTTGTGTCGAGTTTTGCTCAAAATACGCATTTAGGACTGTTGATTTTTACATTTATGGAGAGAAGAAATCTTTTTGCAGGTCTTTTGACACCAGTGAACTTGATCAATTTGCGAATTTTAACCTTTTGTAAATCTCAAGCTCTGCAAAATATGCAAAATGATTGTTTGGAAAAAATTGACAGCAAAATCTCCATTATTGGCTCCTAAATTGAAGTAACTTTTTTGCTCTTAGAACTCTCTCAGGCATTCTTTTTCATTAGAAAAGTCTTGTGGTAAATTAAATAATTGTAATTGCTACATACAGCTTGGCAAGGTGTTTGATTACAAGTTGATTGAATTTTTGAACTACTTTTTCCGATGACTGGACGTTACTCCGTAGTTTTTTGTGGTGGTTAAAGGTCCTTTACAATTTGCATATTTTTCACATAGTTCACTTAACTTTACATTGTACTATGGAGTGTCTGTAGAATTTAAATAATATTCACTTATTTTCATTAACATTGCTTGGTGTTTAAGAGTTTCTACAGTTTCTACATTATTATCTCGGCGGCGCTTTTTAGTTACTCTACCTTTCTCTGCAGAAGCTACTTCTACTTATAAATATTTAAACAAGAGTTTACCTACTCGGGTGTCCCTTATTGAGCACTTTGAACAAATTCCACTAATGAAGTGGAGTCCCTTGAAGGTTTGAGTTAAGCGGCGGCTACTGTATATCTTCCGATTTTGCGAAAGCATGGAGAGATCTGGAAACTAGTTTGACAGAGAGTGAAAATGATCAATCTCAGTGATTATTTAGACCCTCTCTCCAACCTCTGACATAAATATTTGAGACAAGGTGAAATTTGTGCAAAAATTCCGAATTTCTAATTAGGCAAAAATACTTAAATTTCGATTAGCAAGATGAACT
>JAULBZ010007074.1:0-11814 GCA_032360805.1 Neoturris breviconis | reverse complement strand
TTTGATAAAAAAGGAAACATGGATATTTTGATGTTTAAAAAGTCATACAGAAAGCCTGGGAACTATCCTTAAATAAACTAAAAGTGAAACCGATTTTTAAAGCCAATCAGGAACACTTACTCCTTTGTAGTTTTTGCCAGCTGGGTAAGTCTATACTTTTCATTACTCCACCGGTTTTTCTTTTTCTTTTGTTTGTTGAGACTTGAAATGTCTCGAAAAAAATCATGTCTGGACAATATTTGTGAAAACTTTTGCGAGTTTAGGAGAACACAAGCTGTAAAGATTGTGATGTATTTTTAGAGTGTAAAACAACAGTTATAGCATAAACTATTTTGACACTATATATGAATACTTTCGCCATTTTGAATCATTGCAGTACTCCACCCTAGCAAATAAACATTGAAGTGCGCCAGGTAAACTTTAGACTATTGATCATTCATACCTTTCAACTTTCATAGAAATATAAGTTTTAATTAAGATCGGATTTAGGCAAATGAATGTTGCTTTTTAAATATAGCAAAAGTGCGCGTGATTTAGGTTTTATGAACACAATAAGTCAAAATTTTGCCGCGCAGTTCACATGCGCATACTTTATATCCTGCGCTATTTATAACTCGCGGATGCATTTCTTTAATGAAAGGCCTGTTTTCTGTCAAAGATAGCTATAAGACTAGCCTACATTTATAAACGTAACTTATATACTTAGAGCTCAGCCTGATAATAATCGGACATCACCTGTAGAGGCGTATTTTTGAGTTTAGTTTTCAGTTTTGCAAAAATACTCCTCCTCAGGTGATGCCTAACAGTTATTTTTAGGCTTGTGATGTTATTCTCGTTTTTAGGAACATATAGTTAAACTTAAGTTATCAAATATAAAACATATTACGAAACGACGTTACCTCTTACGGCATGTGGTAAGTTTTAAAGTTTCTATAATAAAAATAAATAATCGTTATGAAGGAGAGATTTGGGAATATAACTTCAAGCTATAAAGTCTGAAGCTTTGCTCAAATGTCACTTCTATACAATGAATACAAAGGAGTGCCTCTTGTCAACAAACTTAGTCACAGAGTTTGTGCTGTTCATTTTATTCTATTTTATTTGTAACCCCGGACTTTATAGAGTGTATAAAATATGCATATTCTAACATTCACAGTACAGTCTAAATGTAATGTTTTTGAAGAACCTGTTATGCTAATCTGTGTGGTATTTATATCCAGTAACCATTGGAGCATAGCTTCAAGCTTTATTGCCTGAAGCTATGCTCAAATGTCACTCCTCCTAAGTGAATATTTGCTCTATTTTTACCACTTATATATTTTGCTTTTTTCATGCAGGGTCTTGAATTCTTCCAAAGAGAAAGCAACAACGATTTTTACTTTATCTTTACCAGTTCGAATGAGCGAGACTTATTTTATGAACATATTGCAAAGCTAGAAGGTTGGTAAAAATCTATTTGATACATTATTCATTGGTACATAAATACAGTGTTTGAAATAAGAGGAAATAATCACTGTGGAGGAGAGATTTTTGAGTATTGCTTCAGGTATCATAGTCTGAAGCAATGCTGAAAAATAAACATGTGACTTTTTTGCTGATGTTAGCAAATGTTTTGAAAATTTCTAATTTATTTTGCAGATATTGATTCTGTTTCCGGATTCTGAAAGCCAGTTGAATTCTCTATTGTACTTATGCGGAAATTATTTTATGAAAAAGGCGTCATCAGCCAGTACGAGGTGCTAAATCTATTAAAATTTCTTTCAAAGTTATGACATCATTGTATGACGTCATCAATCCTGTCAGCAAAATTAATAATTTCAACTGATTCCTTTAAACCACTGCTGAACATTATCATACCATTATCCAACCAAAATTTATGACGTAATCGATTTATAAAGATTTCACCACAAAAACAAATGTTTTCATTGGTGGGTTTCTGATAATGCGGTTTTCTCGTGAAGTACTAATGCTACAGTAAATACATTTTTAAGTACACTTTATCATTTCAGAGTTATTAAAAAAGGTTTGGAAAGGGGTGGGTCATTTTTGCCCAGGCCAAATAGGGTTAAACAAATTGTTTAAACATTTATGGTTACCCATTCGAGTGTGGATTAGAGCCTACCTAAATGTTATGACTCTATCTGACAGCAAACAAATAAGGATGGCTTCAATAACAGCAACAAGTATTGGTATTAAAAAAACGTATCTCGACTTAGCTTTCACGTTAAAGCTATAGTAGAGATACATTTTGGTTAGTAGTAAGGTTTAGCAAATATATTTCTAAATTATGTCTAGGCAGCGTGTGGACAGCAAGCAACGAAAATGCCATCTTTACTCGGCAGCGTGTAGTCTGGCTCCAAATTTTTACGTATTCTTCCAACGAAATTTCCAAATGTGAGTTTAGAAAATAATCTACGAAGTGCTACGAAGAAGTCATGTTGGTTTGGAAATCAGACTTTACACAATGTTTTCATTACAAAATAAATATCATGTTCTATGGTCTACTTGGATATATTTCCTTAACTTTAACTCTAAGAGTAAATATTTCATTTGTACTAGTGTGTCTTAGTGTTTTTAGATAATCAAAGTGGAATAGTGAGTTTTAAGCATAGCTTCAGGCTCAGGTAGCCATGCTCAAAAACCCTCATCCACGCTTAGTATTTTGTTCTTATTTTGAGCACTATTATTAATTTGTTTAGATCTTCATCTCGTTGATGATAAACAAGAGAATATGACATTGAAATGGCAGAATGGTGCATTATCAAACTTTGATTATCTTATTTATTTGAATAGGTATGTATCACAGTGCTCAAAATTTCACTCCCCCACAGTGATCATCTGATCATATTTTGAGCATTGGCATGATAACAAACCACCTAATGTACAAATTTAGATTTAAACCTTAAGCGTAAGATGGCATTTTTGGTCAAATGAATGCGACATATTGCATGAAATGTCACACAAATGTTGCATGTTGGTTTTGTTTGACCAGCACTTTATACTCTTTTAAGAGCCCTACAAAGGTCTTCTGCACCATTGCTCATTCGATTGAAAATTTAACATAGATTTTGAAAATGTCCTTGCTTCTAATTGTTTTCTAATTAACGGTCATTTAAAAACATAAATGTACTTGTTTTAATTGAGTCTTAACAGGGGCGGATACAGAGTTTTTCTTGACCTAGTGAAATTTTTGTTTCACACAGTTCAGGTGCTACGGCATCACAAAACATAATATGTATAGATATATATTTGTATGTTTGTATATAGTTTGATATGATTCTATATTGTATATAATTTTACGGTATACATATAGTATATAGTCATGTTCCATAAGCGCTATGCCATGTACTTTGTGTGATGTAATTGAATGAACCGTCTGCTAAAAGATAATTTTCGCACATTGATTGGCACATAAGTAGACAGCAGATTTTTAAATCCTGTTATTTTTACCTTGTGAATTCACAACCTTCACAAGGTCTGTATTCGCCCCTGCTTAATGTTAATAATATAATATGACACATATCAGTGGGTAAGGTTGCAAAATATTTTCAAAAGAAAAATATATATCCCAAGAAGATTAAAATTCCTGGAACTTTAAGCAGTAGTTGAAATAAGAGTGAATAATCACTGTGAAAGAGGGATATTTGAGCATAGCTTTAGGCTTTGTAAGCTGAAGATATGCTCAATGATCCCTCCTATGCAGTGATCTTATTTTGACCACTGTCAAGGCTTACATGTTAGCGTTTCAATTCTAAAACAAGCAAATACCCAGAAGGCAAAAACTTGTTCAAAGTCAGCAGTAATGGTGCTAAAACAGTGTCGAATATTATTGTTCTAGCATTTTTATCGCTGACTTTGAACAAGTTTTTTGTAGATTGGGTAGATTTTGGGTAGATTTTTTCATCATGAAGAATACTAAAGTTTAAGAATATAAAGGCTGTTTTCTACTTTGGAAAATTTTCCACGGAACGGAAACATTCCATAGACATTCCATTGGTAGAAATTGACATCATACATCGTGTGTGAATAAGACCTAATGAGAAATTGAAAGCACTTTGATGAATTTGTAATAAGAATAGAATTAGTGTTTTTTTTTAAGAGAGAAAATCTTTAATACATCATTATTAGCAAACAGATCCAATAGCGTCTACATAATAGAAAACAGGATAATCTCTTACTACACAATATTCTGACATGATGCTTAAAATATATTAAAAGAAGACTTGAAATACCCAACAAGGAGGTTATTCTGAAGGGAAAAGATGTCTATTTTAAAATCCTTTTTGCAGATGTTGATAAATTCAGCAGGAGATTTAGATAACATCTCTCTAATTATTATAGTATAGCGGACAGAAGTTTTAACGACTTGACGCAATATCCTGTTTTTCCTTGGATTATTAAAGATTACACTAGTACAAAGCTAGGTAAGAAACATTGTTTGATATAAGATCAAATAATCATTGTGGAGGAGGGATTATTGAGCAAAACTTCAGGATTTTAAACTGAAATTGTACTCAAAAATCGCACCTCTGCAGTGATTATTCGCTCTTAACACTACATCTCAATTTTAATAGTTAATAGTAATAGATGAGGACATCAAGTCAAAACCAATTTTTAGATTGTTTTTAAAAAGTATTTCTAAAAAAATCTTCAATTTTTCAAAGTAATTTGTTGAAACATATTGTTGGTACATAGGATATTCAAAATAATTTTCAAAGTTTATTGGGAATATCATTTTTGGCAATGTTTGCTGTAAATCCTTTTTTTATTTATTAATTATTTAATTGCATTTTTAAATGTTTTGCTACTTGTTAGAGAGTGGTTCTTATCAGAGGGCAGTGCTTGTTAACTTTTGAAGAGATCCACCTAGACCTTTATTAATATCAAGAATGATTAATAACTGGGAGTGCTAATTAATATTTTCAGAAGAAACTTATTACAGTGCTAATTAGTGGACTTACGGTGCATCCTTTATGCATTTTTGTTTTTAGATTTAGATGATCCAGAAACATTTCGTGATTTATCACAACCAATTGGAGCTTTAGATGAGCAAAGACTAAAACAACTGAAGGTTTTTAAATTGCTTTATTACTCAATAATTAAATGAACTGTGATCTGAACTCTGATCATCACCCTCCACCCTTAATTTAGATTTCTATATCAATCTCTAAAAAGTTGTGTTAATGTTTTGTCATGAACATCCCTTTGCGCTTCACAATTTAATATTTACCAATGAATTAATCTGGTTATGCAGGGCTTGAAATAACTGTTGAGGAGAGATTTTTCAGAATATTTTCAGCCGACTTGGTGGAAAATATTCTGAAAAATCTCTCCTCCATTGTAATGACCAGCAGTTATATCAAGCCCTGTTATATGAAGAGTAAGATCACATGACCAACCTCCAAAACTTACCTGTTTAGATTAAATTAAGGTGCTGCAAAATTCAAGAAATTTAGGATCTGTGTGCAGCTCCTTTAATATGGATGAGCATTTTCACAAACGCCCGAAAATGATATTTATTAACTACATATGTTGAAACAACTGTTGGTCACCACTGTGTAGGAGAGCTTTTTCACAATATTTACAGCCATATTACCTGAAACTATTCTGACAAATTTCTCCTCCACAGTGATAATTGGTAGTTATATGAACCCCTGCAACAAATAATCACTGTGGAGAAGGGGTTTTTGAGCATTGATTCAGGTTTTCTATCCTGAAGCAATGCTCAAAGATAACTCCTCCACAGTGATTATTTGTTGTTGTTTTTCAAACACCAGCAGTTATTTCAATGATAAATTAGTGTTTAAGATAAGAACAAATTATAGTTATAAAGCTATACTCTGAAGCTATACTAAAAAATCACTCTTCCACAGGTAATACGTTCTATTATTTCTATTATTGTTAACTGCAGTTTTGTCATTAGATTATAACACCATAATTTATAACACTTTTTGTATAACGGTCCAATGTCATATTTTCAAATTCTTTAACCAAAAAAAAATCCTTAACAACAATTGTTTACTCTTGTATTGACCAGTGCCCTTAACCTTGTCATTGTTTCTTATTTTTATAACGTCATGTTTCTAAGGAATATCTTATATTTTCTAGGAGCGTTCTGACGGAATGCCAGAACCAAAATTTTTATATGGATCCCATTATTCCACACCTGGCTTTGTGTTGTATTATTTAGTAAGAGTAGGTATGTATCAGCACAACTAAGAATAAATGCTGCATTCACCTGTGGAAGAGTGTTTACTCAAAAACAATCCTTCACAGGTGATGTAAGGCCACAGACAAGACAAGAAGTTTTCTGGACAGCCTAACAATTTGTTACTAGCTGATTGATATATACACAGGACTGCAATCCCGGAAAATAATATTGTAAACAAAGTAAAAATTTTGCAAAAAGTCAAAATTTTAACTTAGAGAAAAAGTTTTTTATTTTGATTAGCAAAACGAATGGCACGAAAATTCGAATTTGTTCCAAAAACCTGGGTACTAGGAACAGCAGAATTCGCCAAGTTTGCAAATGATCCTAAGTCCTAAGTCTTAAGTCTACTCAATAAATCTCCAGGGACTTCTCATGGTCGTTTTAATATTTTGGTTTTACTTGTGACGTATTAGACGTCAAAACTTGTAAAAAATGTCTCATATTTTATTTGCGGGATTGTGGTAGAAATAGATACAGTAATACAGCAACATCTGGCTCTGTGTTATTTAACTTGTTTGTAGGTAATATCTTTGAGAACAGATACATAAGAAGAAACAGTGTTCGAAATAAGCAGCCTGAAACTATGCTCAATAATCACTCCACAGTGATTATTTGCTTGAACACTGGGACATATTAGTTTTTGTGGAACTATTGTGAACATAAAAGAAATAATTGTAGACAGCTGGATGGTGTCAATCCATCTTATACTGTGGTTAAAATAACTGCCGGTCATCATTTCAAATTGTCTAAAAATATTCTGAAATATAATCTCCTTCACAGTGATGATTCTTGCAATATAATTGTTCTTATGTATTCGAAATAAGAGCAAATAATCACTGTAAAGGAGGTATTTTTGAGCATTGCTTCAGGCTATAGAATGATTATGTATTTGCTCTTATTTTGAACACTAGCACCTGAATACATGTTGTGTTTGCAGAATGGGAAGTTTGATAAGGCTGACAGATTATTTAACAGGTACAAACTTTCTCTTCTTGTTTTTAGTTCATTAAAGAGAGTTTGGACGGGCTATTACTATGACTTTGTGGCAGCGGCCTGCTTTTCTTATTAGATCATGTTCCAGAAGTGCTACTAGTTTGGAATTGGTACCAATATGTGAGGGGATATTTTGGAAGGGCTCGCCTAAAATATTTCGATCTTGCAAAAAAATTCATCAAATTTCTTGCCACTTTTTATTTTCACTAATTAGATGTCATTTTGCTGTTATTCGGCAAAAACGGGGCAATATTCTGACTTTCTGATGTTTCAAACGTATTTATTTTTAAGTAAATCTATGAGTATTTGCATTCAGAGTAAGCAACTGATTTTGCTGAACATATTACCATTGGGCCAAAAATAAGCCCAATATTTAGCAACAGGGTAATGAAAACCTCTTTTATTACGTGTTAACTAAAATACATACAGTAGCTACATGGTTTCTTCTTTCAATAAAAAACATATAGGATATTAAAAGCATACAATATGTGTTATGTATAGCCTATGATACACACTCCTCTAAAGAAAGAAATTATAGACATTCCATTGGTAGAAATTCTACATGTGCACATTTTCCGTTCCGTTTCCCTTCCGTATTAAATTTTCTGAAGTGGAAAATGGCCTTAAATACACTGAAAATCCTGTGAAAATACGAGTGTATATAGGCCATACGAAAAACGGCCTTTATATCGATATGAGCTTGATTGTAATCTTCCAGCAGCTTCTCTATTTTCAAATGATCTGGGGATAATGCTAATTTTTTGTTAAGAATATATTGAAAAATTATTCAGAATTTTATTTCTGCAATTGATCCAGAGGTGTAATATTATAACTGCTGGTCAGTACTGTGGAAGAGACTTTTTAGAATATTTTCTGAAAATTTGGCTGAAAATATTCTGAAAAATCTCTCCACAGTGATGACTGGCAGTTATTTCGACCCCTATTGATCTATTTTTAGAAATCTGTGGAATTAATTTCTGCGAATAAGGATTTTTCATACATATCTGTGAATTGAGAGAAAATGAATTCTGACAGAAAATTCTTCCCGAAGTAATTTCTTCTCTTAAGGTAGTTTGGAGAAATTATTTCTATAAATTCTTTACTAAAATATATTTTATTTAGTCTGTTACCCACATGGAACAATTGCTGCATGGGACACTCTGATTTTAAGGAGGTATTTTCAGCTTGTTTTATTTTTAATACGAATACCTTCACTTCACAAATTCACTTAAAGTTGATTTCCACTAGACGTAATATATTTTGCTGCGAAAACCAAAAGAATACATTCCATTTGTGAAAATTGACGTCGCACCATGTGTAATGTCAATTTCAACCAATGGTATGTCTTCTTTTGGTTTTTGAAAACTTTAGGGGCTGCTGTGTCTGATAAAACATGCTGAATGCTTTAATTAAATGATGCAGAAAATAACTATTGCAAAAAAAGATTTCTCTCTGTGTGTTTGAAGAGTCAGTGCATAAAATAGGCAAATAATAATCAGACTAGAAAGCAATTTTTCATGTTTCACTAATGCCTTACTTAATTTTTGTTATTTTAGTTGATTCCAGAATTTTACAATTCTAATGGTAGTTTTTTATGCAACACACTAAATTTACATCTTGGTACAAAACAAGATGGCTCCCGTGTACATGATGTACAACTACCACCATGGGCTAGTGGTAAGAGCATATAAATGTTGCTATTTCTTTAATACAAGCTTGAATATAACGGATGGACATTACCTTTGGAGGAGTGTTTTTGATTATAGTTTTCAGCTTCAAAGCTGGAATCTATATTCAAAAACACTCCTCCACAGGTGATGTCCAGTTATATTCAGACTTGTTATACAAATTTACACAGCTTAAATCTATATGATTTATAAAGCAAGTGGAAGTGATAGGATAAATATTCAGGTTTCATTTCTGAGAATCATTTCAGGCTTTAAAGCCAAATGCTACACCCAAGAAATCACACACCTTGTTTAGAGAACTAGAATTGCACTTAATATTAATAAAGAAGATCAATTATTAAAGGTAAAATTAAGCCTAAAGATAACGGTCGGACATCACCTGTAGAGGAGTGTTTTTTGCAGCTGAGAACTGTACTAAAAAACACTCTCCCACAGGTGATGTCCAACCGTTATCTTGAAGCTTGATCACTGTTAAGCATAGGTTCAGGCTTTGTAGTAATGTAACATTTCAATGAAGTATATTGTTTAATTTCAGGTGCAGCAGATTTTATTTCGAAATGTCGCGAAGCATTAGAATGTGATTACGTGTCGCAGGAAATCCATAATTGGATAGATTTAATCTTTGGTTATAAACAAACTGGAGATGAAGCCTGGAAAGCTAATAATGGTAAACGTAAACTTTTCTAATAATACAAATGATCACTGTGCAAGGTGGATAATAGGCAGGGTTTGAGCCTTTGTTTTCTGAAGCTATGTTATTCAAAAATAAATCCTCTATAGTGATTATTTACACTATTATTTTTCAAATTAATGTTTGCAAACATGAGTAGCAAGGATAAAGACATCAAAAGATTGTTGACAGCAGCTATGGTAAAATGTTTTATCCACCATCTTATGGCAAATCTGGTTGAGAATTTATCGTCTGGTTAAATTTTAGGCACTAAACAGTTGCAATATCTATAGAGCTATAATGTAGGCTAAATCTTTTATATCCTTTTCAATCTTTGCTATCAGACTATAAGTAGTTTCATAACTTTTAATACTTATCAGTTAGTACAATTGTTATCTCTAAAAGGTGACAAAATCCTATAGCTACACGGCAAATTGAATTGTAACACATTTTATATTTGTATGAGCTTTTGTCTTCATCTGAAGGACATGATCTTGCCTTTAAATAAAGTGTGTTGAAATTAATTTGTCCTATCATCATTTGTCTACTTCTGAATAGCTCAAGCCTCAACATAACTGTTCGCTGGACAAACATACCCAATAAAGTATATACAACAGTATTGCTGTTTGAAGCGAGGCTAGATTAACCATAGTATTATTGTTTACATTCTTGGAAATTGCTTGTTGAGGAGTGTTTTTTAGTACAGTTTTTAACTCTGCAACTGAAAACTGTACCCAAAAACAAAACTCTTTTACTGGTGATGTTCAACAGTTACGTTGAGAATTGATAGTTACCTGAAAGTCAGTGTTTCAAATAAGAGCAAATAATCACTGAGGAAGAGTGCATTTTGAGCATAGTTTCAAAGCTGTGTTTCAATAATAGAAAACATTTCTTTTTTCTTTAGTGTTCTACTATCTTACATACGAAGGTGCTATAGACTTAGAGAGGTATATCAAATTTTATCTTTACATACAATTGATTCTCTGCGGTCAGACGCTGCTAAGTTCTTGATAAAACATCTCTCAATCCATCAAAAAAGATATTATTTGTTGCTACAAAATTTTGTGAACGATTTGAATTTCACCCTCTAGAGTTAAACAAGGCTGAATATAACTACTGGACATAACCTGTGGAAGAGTGTTTTTATCAAAAAACTGCTCCTCCATAGATGATGTCCGACAGTTATATTCAGGTTTTAGTAAATTGCAAACTTTGTTTTAATATGCAGTGTACAAAATAAAAGCAAATAATCACTGTGGATGACTGTTATCGAGCATTGCTTCAGGCAAGAAATCCTGAACCAAAGCTCAAAAATCCCTCATCCATCTATATTATATCTACATGTCTCCCCTGTAAAGTGGTTCCGGCTGTGTTTTGGGGTAAATAAGGTAGATTGAGGGTTGTATCCCCTATCAGGAGAATGATGAAGATCCGGAAAGGGTAAAAAGTACCTCCTTCCCTAATAGTGGCCTCGGCCTTGAGAGGGCGGAACAATCCTAAAAAAAAATGTTTCAACCACTGATAGCTACATTGTTTTAACTTGGAAATATTCATTAATTATGACAAAATTTTATTTTAATATACAATCAGTTGAATACCTACAAAATAAGTAAGTAGTAGTAAGTAAGTAATCAGAAGTTTAATGTCCTCAGAGAATCCACATAGGTTCAGTGGTTCCTCCTCCCCTCCGACCTTCAACTAAGTTAACTCACCGCTAGAGATACGTGAAAGCATTGCTCTAACAGATAAGTGATAAGTGGAGTGGCTAATTTCACATAATGCGTGCAAGTCTCAAGATAATTGTCGGACATCACCTGTGGAGGAATGTTTTTGCTCATCTGAGCAATGATAAAATTGTAAGGAAGAATGAGGCATGATAATGACTGGATAAAGCATATTTTTTATATAGTATTGAAAATGAAAATGAGCGGAAATGTTATGAGGCACAAATACTTGAATTCGGCCAAACTCCGAAACAATTATTTACGAAACCACACCCAAGGAGACAGGTATTTATCAACATTTTTACTACGATTCCATATGTTGCTCGTTAGTGATTAAATTGGTTCTCGTTAAGGTCCGTCTTGTATTAGGTAATAGTACCAACTATGTTACAGATAATACGAATGTCCTTCATTTTTTTAAAATAAAGGTGGATTTATACTGGGTGGAAATTTTGAGGTTCGGAAATCCCGAGTTAAGAAAACCGAGTTACGGGCCCGAGTTACGAATATGACGTCATAACCCGAGTT
>JAULBZ010007073.1:0-11816 GCA_032360805.1 Neoturris breviconis | reverse complement strand
AATACCGACAGAAACCGAAAAAATCGACAAAGCGGGTTGGTTTAATTCTTTGTTTATGTTTTTGCAGACGAGAAAGAAAGAGAAGCGAGACTCACTACGGAAAATATAATATTTTCTGTGCATAAACCTAGATAAACAAGCGAATGTATATATCGTAGGCTAGGTATGACTTATTATTACTTTGAAAATATATATTTCTTAGAAGGTGTATTCTCCAGCTTTTGTTTACGTCTGATTTTAGAGAATTAAAGTTGATGCGAATTTTATTTTAAATTCTCATTAGATCGACTTATTGGTTAATTACCCAGTTGGTAAAACCTTGCTCACAGTATAGACGCTACAATAACGATTTCAACAACGTTCATAGCGTCTTTACTGCGATCTTGGAAGGAGTTTTCATCCACTCGGTATATATTTATTTTTAAGCTCGGTTATGAGAGTATGTCAAAGTATTTGTATTGAGTTTATAAGTGTATCACGCGGTTCGCAAATAACAGGCCGTCGTCATTTAAAGCATTCCACAGACAAAAAAACTGATGTTATTGATCACGTCATATCAGGTTGTATAGAGAATTTAACGCAAAGGACTGGGCTTTTTTGAGGTTGAAAAAACTGTGGCGGGGGGGAGGGTGGGGACGCGGATTCCGACGGGATTATATTTTAACATATCTTCACGTTTTTAAAAAATTTCGACAAAAGCTAAAATCCAAAATCGGCAACATCGCGAAATTTAGACCATAAAATTTTACAAGGATAATTTAAATCATGATACGAGTCTATGACCAAAATTTGAAGTTAATTGCTTCATTTACACCAAAGTTATTCACATTTTGGTTTTTATGCAAACCGACACCAGAAATGCTTATTTTCATTGAATTTTGTCTTATAAAATGAGATTAAAATCATTCTAGACAACTTTTTCGGTTCTGTTATGCAATTTAGCAACAGAACGTTTGCTCTAGGTGATTTCAAAATGTAGCCTTCATCTCAACTTCTTCATTAACTATAGCTTGGAAATTTGGCCAGAAGATGTAAAATACAATTATATGACAAGTCACCAAGTTTCAAGTTCACAGCTCTAGTCAAAAAAGTTGTTAAAATACAATTCTAAGAATGGGCGAATCTGCCTCCAGTCCTATTAAGGTTAACCCTATTAATACCTTTCAACGTCCCTCCTGGCCTACAGTCTTAAGTCTACTTGATAAATCTCTAGAAACTTCTCGTAGTCGTATACCGCATTTTTGTTTTGCTTGTGGCGTGTTATGTTTGCCCAAATTTGTAAAATGTCTCTTCTAAGAATTTATACAATTTTACATAACTTTCGAATGAATCGGTTTAAGACTAAAATTTTTTGGACATTTTCTATCATTTTTCTAGGATCTTCATAGTGAATTTTATTTTGGTAACTAGGAGTAACTTTCCCTTAGTAACAAAATTTTTGACAATGGTGAAAAAAATTCTACCAAAAAAGTTATTTCTTATGATTTTTGCTTAAAAAACCTTTTCACAAATCTTGGCGACCAAAACGTTTTTTACGTTTTTTAGCTATTTTGACTTGATGACGTCTTCGTAATTAATGACGTCATCAGCATGTGTACTATGTGTTGACCTAACATTATAGAAAGTTTCAACACTAAAGAATGATTCTCAAAGTTACACAGAGAGAGAGAGTTGAGACAACCTCACCCAAAAGGCCCAGTATTATAGAGTTAGTTTTTTTTGCAGTCCGATAGAATAATCAATGATATTAAGTATCAATTTCATCTTCATTATTAATAAAATTCCCACCACAATTCACATCATTATTATGAAATAAATGCTTTGTAAACGCGATTCAAATCTTTGTCTCGAATGGTTTGTTCGAAAGATAGGGTAAAAAATGTCTGAAATTATTTTGTTCGAATTGCTTCTATTGGATATTTTTTGCACTTAATTGTGGTATCATGCTATCCGTATTCACGTTATTCCATGATAGTGAAACAGACAGTGAATTACAACCACTAATTGTCTTTTGATTGAGAGAAAGAGAAAGCTTGACAACATTGGCACATAATATATTTTAATTAAATTTAAAGAAAGAAAAAATCTTTTACTATTTGTTTTGAAAATTTCCAATTTTTCTCATGTTTCGTATTTTGGCTTTTAATACAAAACTATAAATGTACCATATTTTACGATCTCAAAGAGAATGGCGAAATTTATATTTACAGAGATGAATACCTGAGTTAACGACCTTGCGACAGATTGGTTTCTTCGTTTTGACTTATCCTATCAATTATCGTTAAAATAACACCTTTCTGCGCAGTTTTATTAGGCAAAATCTTTTTGATGGTTTTGACCAAGGGTTATATATACTACCAGTCATTAAAAAGGCGATTAGATCTATACCTTTGTATACTGTGAAAACATATTTTGTTGTCCTAATATAAAAGATTTCATTTTTATCAGCAAAACAATAACTAGAAATGAAATAGAACTACTTTTTTGTGTTTCCAAGAATAAACAATCAGTTGAAAGATAATTCCCAGTAGGAAAAACTTGTTCAAAGTCCGCAGAAAAGACGCTATCACAACGTTCGACATTGTTCTAGCGTCTTAACTGCTGACTTTGAACAAGTATTTGCCCAATGTGTTCATCATTGAAATCTTCATGATTTTAATTTTTACGAAAAAAACTTGTTCAAAGTCAGCTGTAAAGACGCTAGGCCAATGTCTGTTCTAGCGTCTTTACTGCTGACCTTGAACAAGCTTGTATTATTATTGATTCATTGTCTTCTTGACTTCTTATCGGGTGAAAATTCGTGGAGAAAATTGGTTGGTCAATAACTTAGTCACTTTTACCTTCAAGATCTTTTAATTAGTCACTTTTTTAACGAGACTAAATTTTGAATTATTTAATACTTGTTCTATGTAACAAATAACTAAGGCTTTTTTGTTGCTGCTAATGTAACAATAATGCTGTTTTTGAGAGCATTGAAGATATTTACCGCCCGCCTTTTTTTATTTATGGCCCGCCAATATAATTTATGCCCGAGGCGCACCCGAGGGTATACATTTGCACTGGAGGACCATAAATAAAAAATAGGATGGAAAATATCTACAATGCCCAAAATAAACGGCTTTATTATTATTATTATTATTATTACTCATTCTCAAAACATATTCGTGATGCAATAATTTTTCTCTTTCAGAACCAATCATTTTAACACTGTCAAATTTCTTAAACGTAGAGCCAGTAAACTTAAAATAAAAATAAAAATAAGAAAGTTAAATAATATGTCTACATTCGAGATCATTGTCCGTAATAATTTATGGTGCAGTTTGACATCACGTTTTAAAGCAAATTAGCAGATTTTAATTACTTAACTACGTCCAAAACAGTTTCTTTTTTCTGTTCTTTTAGTCATCGTTACTTCAACTTCTTTATGACTCGTAATACGCGCAATCACAACACTGAAAATATTCGATGTTTGCTGTTTCCAGGTTTCTCTTCGCATTTATGCTCTCGTATATAGACAGTCAAATTGTTCTTGTTTTGTGTAGCGTTTGGTTTTGTTTTGGCACCAACATTCGCACCGACGTTTAAAAAGACGTTGCAATTCAAAGTTTTTTGCATTTCCTGATTTCTTGTTTATGCCGCAAAAATGAAGTTATTGACTAGTGAACGCCGTCTAAATGAGTAATAATATCAGTGAAACAGCTATGAATGCCAACCCGTGATGAGATGCGTAGAACACCGTTTAACCCTATTCCTACTGGGAAATCGTTTCAACACCCACCCCCCACCTTCCCATACTTTTTTACATAACTTTTGAATGAATGGCTTATACGACTGACTAGAAATTTTTGCACTTTTTATAAAACTTATATAGGAAAATTTGGTAACTAGGGACAATTTTCCTTAGTAATCAAATTTTTGACAGGTGGTAAAAAGTAAATGAAAAAAATATATATATTTCTTATTTTTGTTTGAAAAACGTTCTGACTAAAACTTTTATTTCGGCACCTGTTTTGACTTGATGACGTCATCAAAATTATAAGTCATCAAAATATTTATGCTAAAATGCTAATTATGTGTTGACTTAATATTCTGGAAAGTTTCCGCACTATAATATGACCATATCAAAAGTTATAAGGTGGGGGTGGGTTAGGGTTAGGGTACAATTTAGAACAGAAAAATCTAAAAAATTTTATCATTTTTCCAGAAAGTGGAAAAGTGGAAATTTGGGGATCAGAAGCCCAGGAAAACGGATAATGGTCGTAATAAATGTATAAATCATAACAATCCTAAAAAATAAATTTGGACATTAGGATAGGGACTTTTTACAAGTTTTGACAAGCAATACACACCACCAGCAAAACAAAAGCGCGAATTGTAGTCCTTCGACATAAACCAAACAAACATCATGGCTATATTATGACAACGTATCAAAATCAGCAAATTTTTACAGGATAAAAAGATAAAAAGTAAACGTAAAAAGGGCTATTCAAAAAGGGCTATTCAAATAACAAAGGAGAAAAAAGTCGAAAGACCAAACAAACTAACTACAGTCCAATTTTATTTCTTTGAGACGCAAATGGGGGATAAAACAGATAAAGTTATGGGAATAATGTTTGTTGGGGAAATATTAGCCTGTGAAGATGTTGGCCAATCATTTATCAATTATCAACATTGTAAAATGCTGAGCCACATAATCATTAAGTGAATGGTGCTATGGTATTGTTAAATATGTTTGAAACCATTAGCCTCATATGATCTACACTAGGCTACCATAAAATATCTTCCAGAAGTTGTTCAGTTTGTATGTATTTGTACTGTGACAGCTTAATCCCATCTTCATTATACTCGATACGATACTTCTAGGATGAAGAGATTAACTTTAGATGGATGCGGATAGTAATCATGTAAAGGTTGCACAGAGCGTACCAGCAAAAAATGCAAGGAGATTATCTGCATCAAGAAAAAAGAGCTATCCAATCACCTATCAAACAATGAAAAGCCGTCAGATTTTATTGGACAGGAGGGATGAACCGCATAGCAGCATGTGTGTAAAGAGCTGGGAATGTCCGGGACATTATCAAGTGAAGTAACAATGGTAGCGTTTGTAGATCTCCTATAAGGCAAATATAGCTACCAGTACTCACTAAAATATTTAAGACAAGGTAAAATTCCGAATTTTTAATTAAAAAAAAAGCCTTTAATTTTAGGTAGCAAAAAAAAAGACATAAAAAAACTAATATGTTCCAAGAGCCTGGTCTCAATTTTTTGAGTTTGCAAATAGATCTAAGATCTTAACTTTACTCGATAAATCTCTAGAGACCACGTTTGAAATCTACTTGTGGTGTGCATTACTAAAATTCATGAAATATCTCATTATTTATGCGTTTGCTTGTAGATCTGGGATCAATCTAACCCTAATAGGACTGGGGGAGGGCAGCGGATTTTGCCCCCCTCCTAAAGTTTTTTTTAATAACTTTTTTTTCACTAACGCTATCAACTTGAATAATTATGAATAACTTGAGTTATATTTGGAATTATGACATGTAACTTTCTCCACTTATGAGTTACGGTGATTGGAGTCATTTTCTAAATTTTTGTTTCCCCTGATTTCCCCGATTTTAAAAATTTTGCAATTTTATTCGGGTTTTCGGGATTATTTGACCCTCTTTCTGCTCGAATTTTATAAAAACCCGTAAAATAAGTCAAAAAAGCATTGATTAGCTACCAATATCCAAAAACAGAGCCAAAAAATGTTGTCTAGAACGTTTTTAATCGCAATTTATATATCAAAATTAAATAAAAATAACCCGAAGGGAGTTCCTACAAAATGATTTGAATTCTTCCTGGTAATTTTTATTTCCTAAATATTCCGATTTTCCCAATTTTGAATCGGATTTTTTTCGGCCTTTGGCAAATTTCGCATTGTTGTGGATGAAATTTTTAAAAACCGGAAGATATGTCAAGACATTATCCCTTGGCATTCCAAAACCGAAGACAAATTTAAAAATATGAAACAGAACTGCTTCAATTGCACTTTGAATTATACATGCTTTTTTGAAAAAAAAATCAGTTTAAATAAAACATATGATGACGTCATCAAAAAGGCAATGACCATAGCAAAAAAATATTTGCGTCAAATTGTTCCTCTGATGATGGACTATAATCGTATCAGGTTTCACGAAGTTACTATTAGCTGTTCAAAAGTTATCATACCCCCCCCCCTGATTTTTCAGCCTCAATAAAGCCCAGTCCTATTACGGTTAAAGAATGACTCTTCTTTTCCACCGCATCCAAAGGGGATCCATGCAAGATGGTTGTAATGGTGACTGATAAAAGGTCTGTTTTTGTTATCTCTACAGTCTTCCTTGTTGATGGATATAGTGACTTTGTTATCAAAAGTAGTAAGAAATGAGTAATGGTAAGTTTAATGCGTGTGTCATAGGGACTTAATAGTCTGATTGAGAACCCAAATCAAAACCAGGCGTGTTTCTTAACAAGAGTCTAGAATAATGAATAGGAGAAGTTATGACATGGTGCTATTGAGGCAAATTAATGCATTTTTTATTGATCTGTGACGTAAAAGGCCGAGGTGAGGTTTTCTGCAGAAATTACAAATGTGAGCATAGTAAGATGGTTAGGGATTGGGTGCAAATATTATGGTCATTATATAACCAATATGAACAAATAAGCCTTTTTGGGGCTCCTCAACACTAAGAGGCTAAGGATTTTGCCACTTCCTTGAGATCTCCGGATTACTTTGGTACTAAACCATGAAACTTAGCACGATATTACTACAAACTGTAATGAACATTTGGGCCTAAAATGTTTTTTGATGATGTCATTATTTTTGAGTGAAGTCATAATTTCATTTCGCCTGGGAATTGTCTTGTTTTTAAACGTAAAACCTGAAAATAGTATAGGGATAAGGACGGATTTTCAGAAAACTATCGAAAGGATAAAAACTAAATTTTGAAAATTGCAATTCCATAGCGCATTCTAATGAAAAGTTATAAAATATAATGTAGTGCTAATAAGTTACACTGTAAAACATTGTTGTAGTGACACTCTGCGAAGGGGGCCAGTGACAAAACCTAAATTGAATATATACTTTATCTGTAGCTACATTCTTATAATTCTTGGCAATAATTGTTCCTTATCTTCCATAACATCCTACAAACTCACAGCATTTATGAATTACCTTGCATATCGTGTCCGTTAAAGGGCCTGCTCGATAAAGTTTTGTAAGTTATGTTTTACTTGTGGGGTATATTGCTTGTTAAAATTCGTTAATTTATCTTATATTTTCTTTGAAAGATTGTAGATAAATTGTATAAAAAGTCGTAAAATCTTTAGTCATATAAGCCTTTTGTTCAAATGTTATGACGAGAATTATGAGAGGGTTATTTGAGAATCGTGCGTCTGCAGTCAGTACAATGTATTTTGTGTATTTTGCTGCATAAAGCAAATACACCGTCAATATACAGTGCGTGAAAGCCTACCAAATACGGTCCTGTATTTTCCAATACTCGGGCTGTGCATTGCCACATATAGCAACACACAACGCGAATACGGAGAAATACGGGACCATATTCGGTACGCTTTGGTATGGATATATCCGTAATCTTATTCAGTAATCATTTAAAAAAACTTTTTCAAAGCCCGCAGTATGAACGGTTTAACGTTTTTCTAGCGTCTTTTCGATGGACTTTGAACAGGTTTTGATCCATTGGTAAGTGCTTTCTTGAATAGGAATATAAATATTGTCTCTTTTCAAGATTCAGAAGATACATTTTGAAATATGGAACACATTTGTCAATGCTATTCTTATGAAGCATTGTTCCAACGACTACTATTCTGAGTATTTATCAAGGGCCCTAAGTACAAGTTTGTAAAATTGTTAATCTTTAGAATGTCCTTAAGAACTTCATCTTTTACGCATTGTCCACAAAGGTCTTCATGTTACATAGGTTCTTTTGTGACCACTCCGTATAGCTAAGAATTTATACAATGTTTTTCTAAATATAGTTTCATTGGTTTTAAGAAATCTTTCAAAAAATATAATATTTGATGCTGACATTGATTATGCAGTGCTGGGAAAATGAAGCCGACATGTCGTCCGACATTGTTACAAATGGAACAACTTCTTTGCGCCACGACGAATACATATGTTGCTGAAATTATTTACCACTTAGAGATCACTCACGTTCCCATAGGCTCATCGTATTAAGCCTGCATTACAAACTCGACGTCTGGCAAGAAAACGCGAACCCGGCACTTTTTTGCCGTGGGAAGGGTCTGTGAAATAGGCTATCCGTGTTTTGAAAATGCAAGAAGCCGACGGAAGAAGGTTGATTTTGTGATCGTATCCAAATTATTTCCCCAGAGAAGAGTATTGTGTCTAACCAGTGAGCAAAAACATGTTCAGAGTCCACAGTAAAGACGCTAGAACAACGTGAAGATGATCTTAAAAGCTGATTAATAAGGCACTTTTGTGACATATGGCCCTTATAATTGCATAGGAGGGAGGGGGAGCAGGAGAAATTGGAAACAAGACTATTTGTTGAATTTCGACTTTTGGCTCATAGTAATATTGAATTTTAAACGCCCAAATAAAACAAAATTGCCTAACACTGTACTGATGTCAGCATATCCTAGGTATATTGATAAAACTTGTCATCGTTGGTTAACACACCTTAAAGGTCGAATGACACGAAGCGAATACGGGCTAACGCACCAGCTCACTAAACAGGACTGCTCACTTTCCTTAAGTAAATCAACATATTTCAAAGTTGTGAATATATGTACCTAGTCAGCCCGATAAACGTCCTCACCCGTTTGGAGCTGGCTCATTAATTGTGTGGCTTGTTAATTATTTTCACGCACAATCGCTTTTTAAACGAGACAGCTTTCATGACTTGAACATGCTCATTTTAAACAAAAACAAACATGGTTGAAGGGTTGATTATATGGGAGCGAGCTAGTACAGTAAACGTGCCAACCCGTTTGCTGGTCAAAAGTATTTCATATAATCGTAATCGAAAAATCATTAGCAAACGGGCCAGCTCACTCACCTCCATATAGTCAGGCTCTAAAAATATCATTCATTTCATAAAATATAATTGACAAATTTTTTTCGCACAGGCAAAAATGTATATTTATATTTTTTCACTTACAATTAATTACAATCTTGCACATAAAATACGAGACATTTTACAATTTCGACGAGCAATACACGCCACAAGTAAAACAAATATGGTGATCACCACAAGTTTCTGGAAATTTATCTGTAGACCTTTTGCCAACTCGACGAATTTTGTTGCTCCCTGTGGCCTAGTACCCAGGCTTTTGGAACAATTTTGAATTTTCGTGTCATTCGTTTTGCTAATGAAAATCATACTTGAAATTTCTACTCTTTGGAAAAGATTTTTGTCCAAGATTGTAGATCTTTCAACAAGACAAAGTTTATACAATTTTGTTGATGTTATCATTTGCATTTTTTTCATTTTTTACATACACGCAGCAAAATTAATTTGTTCTAATAGGTCAAATTTGCCTGGCAATATATTTCGCCACGAAAAGGTAGCCATCATTTCTACTTTTTGGCGAAGTGAAATACTTTGCTGCTAAACCATAAGAATCCAAATTTGGCATGTCCAGTCATTCCGCTTAACGATTTTGAGGAAATCTATCTGCCTTAAAAAATTAACTCTTTTCATCTCTGTCGACTGTTGTTGATCTTTATACAAGAATCGCAAGGGTTACATCTGAAAATCACCATTTGAAATTCTTCCGGATTTGCTAGTACCCGATTCTCAAAAATCAATATTTAGATTAATTACGACGTCTTCAAGAGTATATCCTCATGCGTACATGGTGTTATCGTTAGCGAAATTGCAAATATGTATTCTTTCAATTGTTAACCCTATTCAGTATGGGGGGGGGGCACAAGGTTTATTCATAACTTCTGAAAGAATGGCTATTACATCTTTTGGGACTTTTCCTATAATTTATCTAGGATCATTTTCAAAAAAGATTTTTTGGTAACTAGGGATAATTTTCCCTTAGCAACCAAGTTTTTGGCAGGTGGTATCTTCTTTTTTCAAACAATTTTATTTTCTTATTATTTTTGCTTAAAAATCATTTTGGTATATAGTTTGGAAAAAATAATTTTCACCTACATTTTATTTTTGGCACCACCTGTTTAGCCCTGATGTCATCAGCATAAGTAATTAAGTCATCAAAAAAAAAATTACGCCAAAGTGTTGTTTATATGTTGGACTAACTTTCCGGAAAGGTCATTAATAAATATGTTAAATAATAATTGATCTTTGTAGAACACCCACTTTAAGCAATCTTGACTTATCAAGACACTTCCGCCGCTCACGTACCAGATGATTTAATAAAGTGTGTTGTGTTTTGTGTTGTAATCTAGACTCGCACAAATATTTGAAAGAATATCTTCAAAAAAGGAGTTCATGTGTGTTTCAAGAAAACTTTCAAATACCTTGGGAAGAGATGGTAATATACTTATAGGCCTGTAGTTTGCTTTATCTGTTGCATCACCCTTTTTAAATACCGGGACCACACTTTTTAACTTTAAGTCATTCGTAAAAGTGCCATTTAAAATAGCCGCATTTATACAGTCTGTAAGAGGAATGCAGACTATATGAGCCACATCTTGTGTTGCAACTGTAGGTCTAGTGCCGCTAGTTGATTTAGTTCGATCCAAGCTCATTATAGTCTATATGTGTCCCACGGGTGAATATGGGAGAAATCAAACTGTCTATTTATGATATTTGGATGGTCTTTAAAAGATTTAATGTCATCAATCGTTTTGAATTACATCATATGGTTTGGGTTCTATAGAGTAATCGGAAGTGTATTATTGATATTGATAAAATAAGCATTTGGAAGATCGGCTACGTTCGTTATATTTGTCAGATGATAGCCCCGGATAGCTTTATAATCAAGCAATATTATTCTTTCATCGTGAATAACCGCCTTGTTAAAAAAGAGTGGCTTGTATGTCTTCCAGAAAGAAGAACTTCCAGGAGAATTGCTAATTTTATCGAAGAAAGAACGTTTTACTTGTCTATTAAGCATGTCAACATAATTTTGTTGTCTTTTACAAAGTAAATAATCATTTGAAGAGCACGTCTTATTCACTCTGTGTTTTAATTGTGACGTTTTCATAATAGCCAGTCTTGAGTGCTTGTTTACATAGGGATGATTATTTCCTTTTATAACATGTAGTGACGGATGGTGGTACTTGAAATATTAAAGAAGCACTCTCCCGCTATGGTCCGTGTTTGTCTACATTTGATTTTTGAAAAGCAAAACCGATAAATAAGATTCGCATTTTATCTAACATGGTCACAATATAAAGCAGACTGAATATATACTAAGAAACGCACAAATAAATGTAAACAAAAAGAAACTCGTAGTTTTTGTTCTGTATGCAGTTAGCTACGCAGTATTATTAACGAAAATAAAAAACTTTGTAAAAGCTGAGTTTGGCATATTGAATGAGAGAGAAATCTTTAATCGCATATCGAGTTCATTTAGTATCCCTTCTGTCTTGTCTAACAAATATAATGCTGAACGATAATTGAACATAAGAGTGGGTTTACACTGTTTTCCTTTCTAAAAATGCACCGGCTGGAGACGTTACTAAACGCTACTTTTCTTGGCTTAGATTTTCTGTAAATATTAAATATTTAATTTTTTTTAATATTTTTTTGTCAAACGTTCAGAATTTGACGCAGACATAATTACATATTCAATGTCAACAGAGCATAAACTGTCTGTAATAAATT
>JAULBZ010007072.1:0-11816 GCA_032360805.1 Neoturris breviconis | reverse complement strand
TAGTTGTTTTCATTCATAGGGTGGCGAATTTAACTGGAATCAAAATCAACAAGGTAACTTTGCTAAGCAGATATTACTCAGTGGGCAAACACTTCTTTCAACGTTGTTCTAGCATATTTACTGCAGACTTTGAACAAGTTTTTGTCCGCTGGGTGCATGATATTTCTTTGAATATTAGGATAGACGTCAGTTGTATTTAATGACGCTCAGCAGAATCGGATATTATTTCACTGAGATATTCAACAAGGATATTCAACAAAGAGAGGCATGCAATATATGCTTTATTATATGCCAAAAAAGTAGCTTTCAATTTTCTTATCATATCAAACGTTTTAGGATTGCTAGAGAAATCATATTTAACTGATTCATATGATAAATAGTTAAATCATCAAATTCATTACATTCCATCAACAAATTCCTTACATTCAATTAATTCAGCCCATTCATTGCATTTGATATATACAATAAAAAGTAGAATCATATCAATTCTTATTAAAGGGAACCCGAGGTGAAAAAGCATGTTCCCCTAAAAACAAGTGTTTTACCTTGTTAAATTCATTTACCATATCTTTGCATTACAAATAAATAATGTTCTCAAGTAATATGTATTTTTGTTTTTTTCCTTCCCTCATTTGTAGCCGCTATTACTCACGAACTTGACGACAAATTTTTAACTCTCGGTTTAGTCTTTTCAACTGCGCAAGATTTATGACGTCACTAACATGTCTAGTAATCTCTTGGTCTCCTTGGCGGAAATAAACTAAACATGTCAAATTCTTCGTAACTGTGAAATAAAATATAAAATAAAAATGTTTAAAAACATGTCTCAAACTATAGAAATAAAGACCGATAATATAACTAAGTGAAAATAGACATAAAATCCTAATCCTAATCTTAGGGTTCCAACCAAATAAAAGCTAAAATCGGGTAGTAGTATCACCAGAGGCTGTAGATCGCTGGAAGATACATTTCTGAGAAAAAAGAAGTTTTTGTTTTGGCTAATAACATGTTACTACATAACTAAAGGTTTTTTTAACAATTAAATTGGCAACAGGAAATGGTATTATTTAAATGGATACGTGTCACTTACTAAAAATACTACATAGTATCACAACTTGCTAACACTATAAAAGCATAGCATTAAAAGCCATATAAATTTATTTAAGGTGTCAATTTTTTTCCTTTAAAAAAATTATACCGACTCCTCCCCCCTGCCCCTAGGAAAAGTTACATCATGTCGGGTTGTTTCTTCTTTTTTTTCATGACGAAAGTGACCAATTTGAGAAATAAATTTACATCTTCTCTTTTGCTAAACACAACGATAGAAACAAGAAGAAATATGCACTAAATATAGCAATGTAATATATAATAAAAACTTTCAAAATTGTTCTTATTCTTTTAGAACATAGATTTTACAGGGATACAAATACTCTAATGAGGCTCTCTCTGATGCATTACAGTAAAAAAATAATGTTGTCTTTTATGGAACACTTTTCATTTTTGGTCAGTAAATTACAAAATTTTGGTCTGTATAATATAAAATTTTGGTCTGTAAATTACACATTATTGTTACCAATTACTTTTCTAACTAGAAATATAAAAGATATATCTAAATGGTAATAATTGTTGATAGAACAAAATAAAAATAAAAGCAAAACATTTTTTTCACTTTTACCCCCATCAAGAAACCAGATTTTGAAAATTTTATGAAAGCCAAAGAAATTTCGCTAAAAGTCACAAAATTTCAGATCAAACGGACAAGTGTTTAAAAATTATATATTGAATCAGCCGTCGGCCCCCCACACCAATTAGGGTTAAAGAGAAGGTAATTGACTTAATCTTTTATAGGCAGCCAAAACTCCTGAAAAAACATGATGATGAAGCCTGATAGATCTATATTATATACCTGTTTTGTTTATTCATAGACTGTCCTCAACAATTAGCAAAAGTATGAGTAGTGTAAAATTGTAAGTACCCAGGGTTTAAAAGACCATCAGCAGCCAAAATTAGAGCAAATAATCACTGTGAAGGAGTGATTTTATAGCATATCTTCAGTCCACATATCCTGAAATTAGGCTCAAAAATCACTCCTCCGCAGTGAATACTTACCCTTTTTTCGACCACTGCGTTATACTGTTTGGACTTTTATGATTGATTCTTTTCAAAACAAGCAATAATTTTTTTGCGAATAGAGAAATGTACTTGACCAAGCCCAAGAATGTCTCTTGTAATATAGATAGAATGTCAATTCCCAACATATATTGATCAAATTTGATCAAATAATCACTGGAACAATGCTCAAAACTCCCTCCCCATTATTATTATTTACTCTCCAACACTGCTGTCATGGTTTCTATTTTGTATTCTTTAGAGCTCCTTGTCAAGTAAAACTTGAGAAAATGGCAGGTACTGATTTACGGGATATTCTCAATCAAAGAAAGCATTCAACATCTAATTCCAATTCGATGATCACTACAAGGACAGTAACTAAGCCAGTGCCCAATAATGCTTATGGTCCTATTTTTACCAACAAATCTGTCCCTAAACATGAAAAACCTCCTCAACAAAGTAGTTCACAAAGTAGTGTCAATACTTTGAGTAATGTTAACTCGCCTGCTAAGAATGTGATGTCAGTTAAGCCTTCTACAGTTACATCAACAGATACAATGAAAGTATCAGATCCACGAGCTAGACCAATTACAAAACCTTATACTGAGGAGCAACTGCTTGCTGACAACCCATCAGAAGTGAATTCAGTCCAAAGTCTAGTTATTAATGAGGATGAGTTTCTGTTGGATGATTTCAAAAAAATCACAGAAGATGAAGATCAAGAGGAGGAACTTGATTATGAAGAGGATGTTGAACAACATGATAACATCTCCATTGCTTGTCCTAACGACTACGATAGTGATGAGGATGATGATGATGTAGAGGAAGAGGTAAACACTAAGAAATCAGCTAGGAAAAGTGTGTAAGTATCTATTTTAAAGATTATAAAAATGCAAATCAAATTCACACCGCGTAATGACTAGGATTAACCTATGTATATGAATGCATGATATATAAATTATTAGGCATGAACCAGCATTTGAAATAAGTGCAAATAATGAGAAGTGATAATTGAGGTTACAAAGCCTGAAGCTATTCTAAAAAACTTCCTCATCCTCAGTGATTATTTGCTCTTAGTTTGAACACCGAACATCTTTAGTTCACTTGTTCTAATATAAATAATCGTTACGTTTATGGTTTCAAAAGAGTAATGTTGAAGTTTACAAAATGTATACACTGTTATATGAGAACACTATATCATTTTTGCTTTGCTCAATTGTGGCCTATGAAATATTTCTAATTTTATCTTTTTAGTGGACCTAGTGTTGGAGAAAAAAGGTACAGCTGTTAATTATTAGCTTCTCTAAACACATATTTTTGAAAATCTTTTACAAAACTATTGGTTTTCAGCGTTCGAACGAATAGCAAACATTGTGGGTTTTTTATCTTTGTGTCAGGTCAAAGTGAATATTTGCATTATTTATGTTCTGGCAACAAGATTCCTAAATATATTGCACTTCTAATGATTCCCCTTCTTAAATATATTGCGCTGCTGAATAGAAAAAATTATATTTGAAAAGTTTTATCAAAAGTCAGTAGAGTGAACATCCTTTCAATTGTATTTATTTTGTGTTGTTATTATTTTTAGTTCTTTTAAACTCTCTTTCTTTGTTTAGAAAACTTGTAGATGATCTTGAGATGGATTCTACCGTAAAGGTAAATAAATGGCAGAATGGTAACCAGTTCTTTAAAGGTGGTCATCCTCAACGTTTTAATATACCATACCAGAATGGTCATCATAGACCAGGTACCGAAGGTAATGACCAACTTCAAATTCCTAGAAGGCAAGCACCATATGTAAATGGAAATAAACTTGGAGGTATGACAAACAATGTTCAACAAACTCGCAGTGGATTTGGACACCAAGATGGTAGAGTAAGTTTTTGATTTAATTTTTAAACTGTTGAAGAGTGTCAAGTCAATGAGCTTGCAATTGATTGGTACAAAGAAACCAATCAATTGCAAGATTGTTGATTCAGCACTCTCCCCCCTTGAGAATTGTTGTATTTAGTTCCTGTTCTTCTTCAATATTCATTTCTATTAGGTAATGGTAGTTGTTGAAATAAGAGTAAATAATCACAGTGGAGAATGGATTTTTAAGCATAAGTTTCATTCTTTGTAGCCTCTAGTTATGCTCAAACATCACTCCTCCACAGGGATTATTTGCTATTATTTTGACCATTGAATATTATCTGGATTATGCAGCCAACAAACAAATATGTTAAATGTTTGGATGGGCGGCCATTGTTAACACTTTGCGATGGCAGCAGCCCTCTTTTTTATTAGACCATTTTCAAATTTGGTACTACTAGCATTCAAGATTATATTTCAGATAGACTCACCAAAATATTTCTATTTCGTCCGCTTGGGAACAAATTATCAAAAACATTTTAGCAATATATATATATATATATCTCAATTTAAATTAAAAATACATGATTTAGTGTAAATACGTAATACTGTGATGTATAATGTGTGTATGTAAATCATATTTATACACTAGGTTTAACTTCTGCTCGGTTTGGTGGGCTGCTTTCAACACATTACAGGGTTGGGAGTTAGCCTGTTTTTTGGAGGTTGATCCTGTTTTATATTCTGTTTTTTAAAGGTTTTTTGATAATGGCCTGTTCTTTCCACTTTTTTGGGTACAAAAATAACAAAATATGTCAATGTTTGATAATATGACACATACCATGGTGAATATAGTCCAGCTGTCCAATATCAGTGAACATAGTATTTAAACTGAGGTTTTGGAAATGTTAAATTTTTCGACCAGGAAATGCAGTTTCTGAGGATCTAGAAGTTATAAAAGTCAAGAATATTTCTACAGCCTGAGGGAGTCACTGAACTAATTAACGACCACCAATAAAATGCCCAGCTCCCAGTTTAATATTTATTCCACAAGGCCTTGATACATTATAGTCTGAACATAATCAGTCACATTAATATAGTTTCCAGGCATCCAGAAGGTGTAAAATGTTTTCAGGGTCTGCACCACTGGACCCTCTACTAGGGTCTTTACAGTGCCCCAGACTCCCAGCTTTACGATCTTTTTTCCCACGACCACCATTAGACCTGTAAATATATGCAGCAGAAAATCCTAGATAAGACCTGTTTTTTAATCATTTTGTCAGGTTTTTGCTGTTGAAGGGTCTGTTTGTTTTCTTTTTTATCATGTTTTTGAAATTTGAACTCCAAACCGTGCACATACCTTTGATTTAGTATAGCCTCAAGTTTTGTATCTTAAAACAAAATATTACTCCTCCTTAACTCTTATTTCAAACTGTGGTAGCTGCTCTGTTTTGTAATTTGTAACTTGTAAAATTATGGAAATGTTGATAACTATAACTATTTTTTTAGATTTGCTTTCGGTATAGAGATACTGGTCATTGTGATTTACAACGGTGCCGCTTTCAACCTTGCATAAATCAGGTATATTGCTAATAATTTGACTCTGATAATGTGTTAGTGCTTAATTTACTTCTTTTTTTTTGCAGTGTTCAAATTAAGAGCAAGCAATCACCATGGAGGAAGGATGCTTAATAACCATAACCTTATTAGTATGGGGGAGATAGATAGATTAAAACTCATCGTTATATCATCTTCAGATCTTTATGTTCTGGGTCAACCTGAAACTACATATTTTTTTGTGGGAAATTTGTAAATCATCTGAACGGTCGTTTTAACATAACTTGTGTTTGGGTAATGGTTGCTACATAAAATTTGGTGAAGTTACTTAGAATCATAAAATAGATTATTATACAATATGTGATCTCATGGTGCATCCATTTTCATACTTCACAGTATTTTCACTCAGTCCTGGTGAAACTTATCTAAAACTGAAAATAGAATTAGGTTCCATTCTTTTCAGACATGGTTTGCAAACCATTCAAACCTGCTTCCTACCTGGTTTGATTTCAGTTTGCAAACCGTTTTTTTTTTTTTTTTTTTTTTTTTTTGGTAATGGTTTTAAAATAACTTTGTAAACATCTACTATTATGAAATTCCAGTTTGCAAACCAATGTATATTTTCATTCTTTTCGGTTTGCAAACCTAGTTTGATTTTTCAGTTCGCAACTTCAAACCAGTTTGCAAACCGTGTATGAAAAGAATGGACCCTTAGATTTTATAGAACTCTTTTAATCGTAATTTGAAGAATACACGGTTGTTAAGCTGTTTTATATATAATCTTTGTGATGACATCATCAGATCAGCATATCGGCATATAATTTTGTAGCACTAGAGATCTGCAAAGCTTCATTTATTTTGAGTATTACTTTGCCAGAGTCAGTACTTGGGAATATAGCAAATAATCTCTGTGCGGGAGTGTCACAGAACTTCTGAATATTGTTTAATGATTGCAGAATTGATGCACAAAGCATCATATACAATCTATTTCCTGGTATCAATATAGAAAAAGACAGCTTATCTTAAACTTTAGCATTTGTAATTCTAGAATTCATTTCCAAACACAATTCAGTCTGCTCAACGTTCCCAACAATCTGCACAACAACATTTAATGCATCCTCATCAACAACAAGAACAGCCTGCTGCACAACCTTTAAATCCCCCTCAACAGCAACAACGGCAGTCCACTTCACATTATCATCAACCTCCACTACCTACGATTCAACCTCAAATACAACAGCTGCAACATTCTGTTTCACCTAATCAAGAACCTCCTCTGTCACTGATGCAACTACCCCTACTGCAACAGCGTTCTCTATTACCTCAGCTTGTTCCACCGCCAAGATTCCAACAACACTCTCAGCAGCTGTAAGTTTTTTAGCCTGCCAAATGGAATAGGCTATTACTATCACTTTGTGGTGGCAACGGTGGCAGCTTGCTTATGTTCCCGAAGTGCTACCATTTCGAAATTTGGCATCGGCATGTGGAGCATACGAAGTCGGAACAACGCTTAAACAACACCGAAGTCGTTTTGACATCATTTCGATCTTGTTCTGACGTCGTGTACTAGAGGGTACTATATTTTAAAAGGGCTTGCTTATTTTTTTGGATTTCGAAGAATTTTGAAGATTCTAATTTTGAAGGTGAAATAGACAACGAGAGAGTAAAGTGGAAGAGGCTGATTCTAGCTCATGGAATAGAACCTTTAGACTGGTGATTGTACACTACAGTAGATTGCATTTATTACTGCAGTGGCCAAAGAGGAAAATAATCACTGATAAATGAATAATTGAAATATAGTTTAAATTGATATCATTAACAAACAAAAGGCCTTTGTTTGAAAGAATGATTTCAATTTGTATATTAAAAAATAATTGCAAAATCTGAATATTAGTGTAGTTTTCTGTTACGTAATTCTTTCTTTTGTTTAGAAATCAAATTCCTCTTGAACTAGCAAACCCCCCGAACGGTAAACTTTGTTCATTTGTTTTCAAACCTCAAAATCCACATGTGTTGTCTGTTATTTGAGGCTTGTATTTTCTATTGACACATTGTCAGATTAGTGGTCGAAATTAAAGTAATCACTGTGAGGAGCGAGTTTTGACCTGAAGCAATGCTCAAAACACTCTCCTCCACAGTGAATATTTGTTCTTATTTCGACCACTGCAGATACTACAACATTTTTTTCAAATTTCTGAAACCAACTCTGGACTTTGTTTTGATATGCATATTGCTGTGTGCAAAATAAGAATAATCACCGTAAAGTTGAACATACATGATTTGTGTAGCATTCAGCCTCTAAAACCACTCCTCCATAGTGATTACTCCATAGGATTATATGTGAGGACTGATATAAATATTTTGGTAAGAAAGGATATAATCAGATGCAATATTGTCATGGATATATATTAAGGCAGTGTGTGCTTTAAATTGTTAATAAAATAAAAACGTGGTAATAATAGTTTCCCAGTAGTGGAGAAAATAATCACCGAAGAGGAGGGATTTTTGAGCATAACTTCAGGCAAAAAAGCCTTCTCCGCAGTAATAATTTGCTCTTATTTTGACCACTGTTCAAATTAGAATACGTAGTAATGTATAACAATTAAGTAGGATAAGCTGCAAAATAATAAAAAAGTAAATTAGTGCAATGCTCAAAACCTTTTTCAACAATTGAAGTTATGTAATTGTCGTATCATGCATGATTATGACACCTAATCAATATTAATTCTTTTGTGACGACATTTCATCATAGAAATTTTCCGTAAATATTTACAGGGATGTTATGTTATCAAAAATCAGACAAAACACTCGTAGATTAATTTTTCTCAGAATTATTGAATTTTACTTTTTTTAAAGCTGCTAAGATATCTGCTTTTGGTAACGAATTTCTAACTATAAGTACTGTCATGGAGTATCTGTAAGAGGAAGAACACTACCTTATCTGCAATATCATTGTTTGTTTAGAGTTATTAGATGAGTTATCAAGTGATGACGTTGATGTCAGTATGTATTTTTTTATCCACTGATGTACCACTTTGAGTTTTCATTGCAGCCTGATACACTATGGGCATAGTTTTCATTGCAGCCTGATATTACTTTTAAAGGTCACTTCTCCATACTTGCCTGTAAATTTGCTGATCCTATAGAAGTGGTCTATTGTTTCCCTGGTTTATAGACAATAGAATTGATGAAACTTTTTTATGTTTGCATGGTAACTATTGAAACTGAGGAGCAATTAATCTCTGTGGAGGAGTAATTTTAAAGCCTGAAGCAATGCTCAAATATTCCTCCTCCATAGTGATTATTTGCTCTTGTTTCAAACCCTGACCTAATAATTTCAAGCAAAGGATTTTACTTTCATTGGAAATGGAGTCCTGTAGAAATATCTCTGGACCAATGATGAGTGTATTTTGTGACAAAGAGACCAATCTACTTTTAAATCTACAAAAACAGTGGATTTTGACAGAGTTCGTTAACTTTGAATGGAAATGCAAACGTAATATTAATTGCTATAGCGGATCTGGATATTTAGCGAAAATAATTCTTCGTGGTATAACCAAACCAATTATTCTACCGTGGTATAACCAATTATTTTGCATCATAATTTATTGACATAGTATCGAATTGCATGATTTGTACATTTTGTTCTTTGTAGATCGACGTTGGAATATTATAAGCCATCTGAATGATCTCATCACCAAAAAGCATGTGTCAATTAAAAATTTTGATACAAATTCATATCGTCGTGCACTGGAGTTAACCTTGATTAAAATAAGAGAAAATAATGCCAACCCTATTACTGCAGAGGTTAGTTTTAATTGAAAACTGTTTGGTTTTTTCCAACAATTTTGATGACTAGAAGCCACAAAACTAAAATGTACTCTCATAAATGTGACAACTACATTTTTAAGCATGTTTGTTATTCTCTAAAATAATTATTTTACAGTAATTAATTTTGAGCATGGACTCAATACTTATTTCTACTTTCTCACTTATAGATTATTGCAGAGAAAATATTGGAAATAAAGGAATTAATGTTCCAGTTAAAATGGGAAGATTTGTTTTATACGGCTGGAATTAACTGCAAACTGAAGAATTATGCTCAGTATGCATATTTAATTCAATAAACATGTCTCTATTCAACTCCCTAAGAGAAAATATTCTTTAAGGCCTTCCGAAATTTAACCTTTAATAATTTGCTCGCCAAACGAAGTTTTAATAGGTTATTACTATAACTTTGTGGCGGTGGCAGCACACTTTTTATAATAGATCAATTCCTAAAGGGGCTACCATTTTAAAATTTAGTAAAATCGCATTTTTTTCCAATGGACCAAAAAAAAATGTGATGTTATCCTGTAATTTGAAATTTCTAAGCAATATTACAAGCGGACTGCTGGCCAAATCTTTTTTGATTTTGTCTACTCGGGACCGAGTATCTGCAAAAAAGGGATTTTTTCAAAAGCAGAACCTTAAAAAAAAATTCGAAAATTTGATTTGCATTCATTCACCAAGGATTTTTTTTTTTGCGTTTTTTTTTTTACTTGGAAATTTTTTTAATTCCGTTTAAGGATTTGACCTGAATCACATTTGGACTTGAAAAGTTTTAACAGCCATTTTGTACTCTGGGGAAGCTTCCTCCTCAATTTTTGGTGATGATATATATGGCTATATATATCATCACTCTCAGTTGTTAGTTACTTTATATCTTACTCACTATCTATTATTTGCATATTTTATCAAGTTCTATCAAGTACTATTGAATTCCTCTTTCGTTTCTACAAGTAAACACAGGTTTGTTCTATGTTGTTATATGCATGTTATATATAATGCCAAATTACCATGCTCATGGTTGTTCTAGCATTACCGTAATTATCCGAAAGAGCGCCCCGGCTCGAATGAGCCGAAAGGGGGCGCTCATTCGAATTTGAGCTTCAGAAAGGGGGCGCTCATTCGGGTTAAAGGTAGGAATCACAAGAAGAGTTTTTTTCAGCTTTTCATTGCTTCTAGGAAATTTTCAAACATGTTCTGTAACGATATTTATACATAGAAGATTGTATTTTTCTTTCTTCTGTTTAAGTTCACTGTGCAAAATATTTGCTATTCTTTGATTTTTAGTGAAAGCTGTATATTTTGCTGGAACAACAAGTCCGATTTCTCGCATTGATAAAAAAAATTGAAGTTAACTATTTTGCTTTTTTTTATGAGCGCCCCGGCTTGAATGAGGGCCCCTCTCGAATGAGCGCCCCCCCTAAAAGTTCGAAAATTTAATGAGCGCCCCTCATCTCAAAGACGATCATTTTAAGACTTAGAGCTCATCCCCACACCAACCAATGAATTTTACGCTTGTTGTTATCGCATATTATCTACATATTGTTATTTCTTTAAGGTTGGTATAAATCCAGGCTTAGTTTCTGCATACAAAGGACATCATTATTGTGGAAATAATAATCATTTTTGTAAGTTTGCTTTTATGTACTGAATGACACCGAAGCAGTAAATGTCCAATTAATTACCGGTCATCGCTGTGGAGGAGAGATTTTTTCAGAATATTTTCAGCCAATTATTTCAAGCCCTTCACTCTTTTTTACCACATATACTTTGGCACTCTTTTATATAACACTGTTTACCACTTATAACCAGGGTGGGTTTCTTAAGAAGGGAGAAACCAAACAATTTTTTTAACTCGCCTTTACTGACACTGGTTTAACACCATATCACTGCGGGACTGACACTGGTTTAACACTATATCACTGCGGGACTGACACTGGTTTAACACCATATCACTGCGGGACTGACACTGGTTTAACACCATATCACTGCGGGACTGACACTGGTTTAACACTATATCACCGCGGGACTGACACTGGTTTAACGCTATATCACTGCAGGACTGACACTGGTTTAACACCATATCACTGCGGGACTGACACTGGTTTAACACTATATCACCGTGGGACTGACACTAGTTTAACACTATATCACTGTAGGACTGACACTAGTTTAACACTATATCACTGCGGGACTGACACTGGTTTAACACTATGGGGATGAGATTTTCCTCATGATAACACGCTGCTGAATTTAGTGATACGGATATGATAATATCTGTAATCTGTTACATAAGTAAAGAAAAAGGATATTATTGATAGATAAAAAATTCCCTTGCTGACCCAAAGCCTTATAATGTTCTTAGCATGTTCTTACTCTTTAGCATATTTAAGCCTTAGGAGCCATCTCCAAAATTCGTTACCAAAAGCAGATACCTTAGCAGCTTTAAAAAAGTAAAATTCAATAATTTT
>JAULBZ010007071.1:0-11819 GCA_032360805.1 Neoturris breviconis | reverse complement strand
TATTTTTAGATACTATAAATGTTGTCACTGAATTAGATTTGGAATGGAATGATAAAAGTACATTTCGCACTATTCCTGGATTTTGTACAAACAGACCAAAATCCCATGGAAAGTTATATAATGGTGATCTGGCACTTGAAACTGATAAACCATTCTCCATAACAAAAACACTTACAAAACAATTATCTACTGATCAAATATCTGTTCTCGCTACTTTAAAACTTTCCAAGATTCCTTCAAAAAAAGATTTTTATTTATTACGTTTCTTATACGGAAGTCACTGGTTTGGTATACGGATTTCAAATGATGGAGTTTACATTGAATTTATTAATTCAAAATTATCAAAAGTATATACATTCAGTGTCATCATAACAGATAAAACGTGGCATCGGTTAAGTTTAAGTATTGCAAAAAATTCTATATCACTATATATTGATTGTGTTATTGTTAATAGCTATGAAGTACCAACATTCAAAATTAACAAGGGTGATAAAATCACTTTGGAATTTGGAAGTTTAGCTGAGAATTCAGGTCATGGATTTATCGTAAGTGGATGGTCATAGTCTTACAATGCTTGTCCTATCTGCAAAGGGGTGATTATAAAGGAGTTTATTTTCATATAACCATATCCAGTAGTCAAAATAAGAATGTTCAACAATCACTCCTCCACAGTATCCTTCATATCTTTTTATTCTATATTTTTATACATTAGCAACGTCATCATTACCATCCTAACTCAAAAGGAACATATTGTTTTTGACCATGCATTCATAATGGGAGTCATCATTTGAGAGCTTCTGCAACAACTTTGTAGGGAGGGTTTTCTCTGCTGGGATAGTTTAGTGTTATGTCTTGCAAAAATTCATTTGTTCAATGTTGGTAGATTTGTGTATGTCAATATCATTTTGTTATCAATGGGGGTGTATATGTATATGATGTCATGTTATGTTTAATAATATTGTCATAGTAACATTTTAATGTAAGGGTTTATGTGTATCTGAGTTCTTCTTTTACTTAAAAATATATATGGTTGCTATTGTACTGTATCAACTAGAATATATATAAATATATATCCATGTATTTGAATTCATTAGGGATTTTTATACAATAGAAAAATATTTAAAGGGAGTTTTTTCTTAGCTATATATTTTCTACATTTTTTTTTTATCAATCATTCTCACAAAAAAATCAAACAAGTGTGTAACTATGAAAATCTATTTTTCGAGATCAACTACATTTTTATTCACATAAATCAAATATATATCATCAAATTCAGTATAAATTCAATATCAGTCACTATCCACATACAGCTATCATCCAGACTCCCAATTTGGGCAAGCTGTTTGAACGTCCGAAATACAATTATCAATCAAATAAAACATTGTATTTCTGTTACAAACATTTCAAATGGGGAATCAAACTGGGTGGTACTACAAACTTCAAATATTTTAACAACGTCTTGTTTCTCTTTTCTTTCAATTATAGTGGAATTTTTTTTAAGTAACTTTTTGACAGTCTTTGTTTATTGCAAGCCTTGAAATAGCTGCTGGACA
This sequence comes from Neoturris breviconis, assembly GCA_032360805.1. Taxonomy (NCBI): domain Eukaryota; kingdom Metazoa; phylum Cnidaria; class Hydrozoa; order Anthoathecata; family Pandeidae; genus Neoturris; species Neoturris breviconis. The sequence goes on along the minus strand of JAULBZ010007071.1, from coordinate 10,266 downwards.
CCACCTGTGGAGAAGTATTTTTTGAGTATACAGTAGATTTCAATAGATAGATAGAAACTGTATTCAAAATCACTCATCCACAGGTAGTGTCTGGTAGTTATTTCATGGCTTGTATTTGTAAGTTTCACTGTCTTATTACTGGTATTGAAATGATTTCAGGGTTCAATTCAAGACCTTCTCATTGTACCGGATGAAAGAAGTGCGGAATTATATTGTGATACTATGATGCCAGGATGTCATCTGCCAATATTGCGAGAACAAGGATTACTTCCAACACTTATATCTCCATTTTTCCCTGATCCTTTGGTAAGTTATAGACACTGTAATTGCTGTCATGATTTGATCAATTGTTCATGCAATTCATGGAATCTGCTTGTCGGTCTGCCAATGTTAGGGACCATCTTTAAAATTTGTCCCCAAGGGAAAAGTGCTGAATCAATCATCTTGCAATAATATATTCAATTGCAAGCTCCTCATTGTAGATCAATTTTTCTCAAATTTATTGATTTTGACTACTGCTAAAATATCTGCTTTTTGAGACGAATTTTGGAGATGGTTCTTTACCTGCCAAAACAAAAAGAAAAGAAACTATATTTCAAGTATTACAAGGAGTGTCTATATTACATTGTTTAAAAATAAACGCTATATGCATGCTATACATGTGTAAGCATAGTCGAAATAAGAGCAAATAATTGCTGTGAAGGAGTGGTTATTGAGCATAGCTTTAAGTAAAGCCTGTAGCAATACTCAAAAATACCTCCTTCACAGTGATTATTTACTCTTATTTTAACCACTGTGTCAGGTATTTGTTAGTGTAGTAAATGCAAATGTTAGACATTTCCTTGGAAAATTACTTTTCCTTTGGAGATAATTTATAATGCTTATTTTTGAAATATGCCAATGGCCATTTAGGGTCAATTTTTTTCATACGTAAGAATGTCCACCCAGTTCACCGTTTCCACTTTTTTCCATTTCTTTCATGCATTTGGTGGGAAAAATATGTCCACCATTTGTTCTGCTCACTGAGAGTTATTCGCAGAACAGAAGTTTACCGAACAGTAATAATTGAATAATAAAAAAATACACAGAGGAGACGGTTGAAACGGTGTATGAAAAAAATTGACCCTTCATGTACATGCCAATGAAGTAATAATTCATTTATAAATGCATTGCATCTAAAATTATTTTTGCATTTATAGGGTAATCTAAATAATGATGTCATTACTACTACTACTTCTGGTTCAACATTACAGAAAGAAACATTTCCTATATTGACTACCAAACAACCAACAAGAAAAAGAAATAAAAAACCTGAATTGAAAATTGTTGTGGTAAGACTTACTTGATTTCTCCTTTCTGTTAATTTTCTTATATCAATATAATTAACATCAACACTTCAAAAACTTGTTCAAAGTCAGCAGTTAAGGTGCTAGAACAACATTGAAAATGTTGTTCTAGCATCTTTACTACAGACTTTAAGCAAGTTTTTGCCCACTGGGACAGTCTATTAAACGAATTGTAAACATTAAATGTATAAAAAACTGAAAAATAATAAAGTAGCATAAAAAATAATATTACAAAAGCAAAATGAAAAATTGGATTGCAAAATAAAAAATGCACCAAAAATCGTTACCAGGGGAAGAGTGCTGAATCGATGATCTTGCAATTTATTGGTTTCTTCGTCCCAAAGAAATTAATCAATTGCAAGCTCATTGACTTAACACTCTTTATCATAGATTAATTTTTCTCAAAATTATTGAATTTTACTTTTTTAAAATTGCTAAGATATCTGCTTTTAACAAATTTTGGAGATGGCTCCTAAGCGATAATAAAGTTAACTACAAAAAATACTTAAAGCCTTGGTGCAAAATTTACATTTACACATGCAAGAAATAGGCTAAGAGAGCATGTAAAAGGTACTGAATTGAATGACTTTGTTACCAGTTAATTCTTCTTAACCATCAGTTGATGTAATACAAATCTTTGTAGTTTTAACCTCTTTTTGTTTCATTACAATTGCCAAAATAGTATTAGTTCTGAGATGATCCCGGGAGTTTGGTAATGTGACAGTTCATAAATTTAAAAAAACCTTTCTTGCATTGAAAAGTGGAGTAACGTATTTCCTCAGACTAAATTCAATGATATGTTTGTTCATTTTTGTTTGACATGTTTTTTGTTCATAATATGCTTTTTCTTTCCGCTTTTTTATATACATACATATATTGTATTCTATATTTCCTTTCATGCATGCAAAATGTTTTGAGGTAAGGAATTTTGATGAGGGTGAAAATGTAATTTACACCCACACTCAATAAATGCCAACTACCTGGAGAACAATAATGCATAACATTACATTTTAAATAATCCAAACAGAACTGTCTAGTACATTTATCATCATCAAACTGTGAAAAATTGAAATGTTTATTTTAAAGGTTTATTTTTGTTATTGTTAATATTTATTTACTTAAAGATATTGTAAATATAACGGCAACTTCGAAAGTTTATAATCCATTTTGACACAAATAAACTTAGAAAAGCGCGGTTTGTTCTGGATAGTCATAATTATATGTTTATTTATTTGTGGTTAACACAAATGATTTTTGGTTAACACAAATTATCTGGATTTATACTTAAAATCATTGTATTGTCATTTATGCCATCCTTAACTAAGCAAAAGTAACTCTGTCTGATGTTTAAACACAGTCTAATAGCAAATTAAACTAACAAATAAATGGACTCCAACCAACGTGACATCATTGTTCAGGGCCCAGTTGTTTGAAAGCTGATTAGTTTAATCCTCAATTAAATTGTCTTTTCACGATATTTAATTGGTAGAAATTCCTATTAATCCAGGATAAATCCTAGATTAGCGTTAATCGCCTTTCGAACAACTGGCCCCAGGTGCTAAAATTAGATTAAGAAACCTGAACTTTGAATGCTCATTGCGTCTCACTTCATCCATTGTGAGGAACACAGCAATCACATTTACATAAAAATTTATATAGCAATATTTAACTTTAAATCACGATCACCTGAGATTTGTACAAAAATATTTTATAGTATTTTTTTGCAAAGCTCATCATATCTTCTAAATAACTTTTCATACTCTTTAAAAGCTCAACCATCAGATTATCAGAAATAATAGAAAATAATCATGGTGGGGGGAGTGATTTTTGAGCATAGCTTCAGGCTAAAAAGCCTAAAGCTATATTTAGAAATCTATCACCCACAGTGATTATTTACTCTTATTTCTACAACGGATTATTGAAAAGGAAAAATGAAAGGAAAGAAGCTTAGTGTGCTAGAATATTTATAGATTATAATAATCTTGAAAGTAACTAGCTGTTTGGTTGGACAAAACCAATCAGGTCTAATTCTTTATTATGAAAACAATGTAATAATCATGATTCTGTTTTATATTTTAGGGACCGACTGGAGACCAAGGAGAAAAAGGAGACAAAGGAGTTCAGGGTGAAAGAGTAAGGGAAAATCTCAAAATATTTTTTTAGGGTTAAATCAACTAAAATTGACAAAATTCAACAAAAATGAATCTGTAAAGAAGTATGTTAGATCAATGAGTTTGCACTGGATTGGTTTCTTCAGTACGAAGAAACCAATCTATTGCAAGATCATTGACACAGTACTCTCCTTTGTAGATTTTATTATTGAGATGATCCCCCTAAGAACAAGTAGCTTATATCTCATTTTACTGCGTGTGCTTTGTGATCTATGGTAATTTCCTCATGTATGGATCTATTGAATAATGGGCTAATCTAAATTAGCTAAATTAGTAAAATCGATTGAGATACAACTACTACAAAGTTAGCATAACAATAATAATATACCGTTCTCATTTAATTATTACAGTGGTTAAAATATCTGCTTAACACTGTGAAGGAGAGATGTTTTGGAATATTTCCAGCCAAGTTGGCTGAAAATATTCTGAAAAATCTCTCCACCACAGTGATGATCAGAAGTTATTTTAATCCCTGCTTATTATAGGCTATCAGCAAAGGTAAGCAATAATTTAATTTGGTTATCGGAACTAAGAATTTTAAATATTTTCTTCTTTTGTCTTATGGTCAAAATATTTACTTTCTAGGGTTATCCTGGTCGAAGGGGTGTTTCTGGAGAAAGAGGAGAAACTGGCGAAAGAGTAGGTATATATTTTGTATTTATACACAAGTTGAACTGCACTAATTCCGTAATTATCAAAAACCAGGTTAAATTAGACACTCTGTGGTTTTATATATTTCTCATAATCAAATGTTGCCATTTGTTTTGCTTGTTACTTGTTATCTAAAATTAGTTTTACATTGTGTCAAGACATCCTTTCTGAGTCACTAAGTCATGCTAACATATCTCTAATATTAATTTCAGTTGTTGTTATTTTCTAGGGAAGGACAGGAGCAACTGGTCCCCCTGGTGTACAAGGACCACCTGGTGATAGGGTATGTTCTGGTTTATATTATGCTATTCTTATGATTTACGAGAAGAACATTGATTGTTCTTCATGACCGAATTGTTATGACTCTAATCATGAAATAGTTTTTATTTTGGCAAATCCACGAAAGTGCTAATCATCTGAATGGAGTACAGAACTTGAAATAACCGCCGGTCATCACTGTGTAGGAGAGATTTTTCAGAATATTTTCAGCCAATTTGGCTGAAAATATTCTAACAAATCTCTCCTCTAGAATTTCAAACCCTGGAGTAATATTTTTGATATTACTAATGATGTGAATGACTACTGGACGGTATAGCCTGGAATATGTACATACTGTGCAGTGGTAGAAATAAGAGCAAATAATCACTATGGATAAAGCTAGGCTATAAAGCCTGAACCAATGTTCAAAACCCCTCCTCCACAGTGATTATTTACTCTTATTTTCACCACTGTTCTGTATTATTATTGATTATGTTCATGGAGACATTTGAATCTAATGACAATAACTAGTGCCAGTAAAAACTTATAACATGGATGTGAATTCTTATAGGGTTTTCATGGAATGGCTGGTATGCCTGGTAGACCTGGACCGAAAGGAGAAGAGGTAATAAACTATTATTTTTTATTCATATGAAAAAATGAAAGAATGTATAAAAGTAAATTATTTTTTAAAGAACATGATGATTCTACTTAGTATACAAAAAATATTGGAGAAATTTATTAAAATTATTCTATTACAGTCACTCCACAAGAAGTGTAGGTTCATATCTCTCTCGTTTTATCCAGTTTTGTTTTTTGTCTTTTTAGTTACAAAATGGTTGTAGTGACATCCCGATTGACAGTAAAATGTTGTTTTAGCATCTTTACTGTGGACTTTGAACAAGTTTTGCCCACTGGGATTTGTCAATAATTACTATATTTAATAGTCTTTAAATGTGTTATGTTTTATTATATATTATTATGTATTATTTTTCTAATAGGGTCTTATAGGTATAGCAGGAATGCCTGGTGAGAGAGGGCCTGAAGGAGAAAAGGTATGTCCTCATCTTTCAATTTTGACGCTCCTTAAATATTTCAAGAGAAGTAGAAATTACATAATGATTATTAAGTTTTTTAACATTTTTAGTGAGATTTTTCCATATAATTCAATAATTATTTTTAAACTAGGGATATAATCTATCTTACAGATGTTTTATGTGAAGTCACGCTGAGAGTTTTTATTGAGAAGTTAGCTGGTGTAGAAAGCTACTCTTTTTTTTAAGTTGAACCTAGGTACAAATTATTCACTCTATTTAATATGATTATTGTTTCAGTTATGTCAGTAACATGATTTCAGGTTTATTTATACTGTAACTTGGGGAAACAGTATTTGTATTTAAAAAGTGTCAAGTTTCCAAAATGTTAGGGCTGTTTTAAGCAGCTATCCATTGAAAGATCATTGAAATGTCTTAAATTTATGTATTAAATAAATGTATTTACATTATTTCATAGGGTGACCTTGGTGAAGCAGGACCTAATGGTCTTCCTGGAGAAAAAGTAATTTCATTTTATTCATTATGTTGACCATGTGATTGTAGAAAAGCTAAGAACTAATTTCAGAAGTAGTTTATAATTATTTGTTGCTTACAATACCGTACCTTTGCAAGTTGTTGATAACTACTCTAAATTACTTCAAAGACTAATACTGTCAACAACCCTGCAATTTATTTGTTTCCGCCAATAAATTTAGTTCTATTCTTGAATTGTCACTCTTTTCTGCATATTTCTGAAAGAAACTTTCCACTATAGAATGATTAGTAAGCAATGTGAAAATTACAGTTTAATTAAAAATGGCATTTTTTCTCTATATGTGTCAGTTTAAAGAGTATCCTCATACACCTCCAAAGTAATGTAGAGTTAAATGCAAAATGTATTAATAGTATGAAACGTATGATTAATGTATGATAGTCACTGAAACAAACATTATTATGCAAGTAAGATGTAATATTATATATCGTTATAGGGTGCAACCGGAGCAGCTGGTTTTGTCGGTCCAGCTGGACCTAGAGGACCACAGGTTTATATCTTAATATTACTGAATACATCATTACATTCTTCATGTTAACCTTATTAGGGCTGAACCTTTTAGGGCTATGTAAGTCTGGAGGGATGTGGTGCTTTGCCCTCTCCCCCTCCTCCTCATAACTTCTGATACGTTAGTGCAATATGTATGAAACTTGGTCAGGTTATACTTCATTCTTATCTGAACATTTTAGCACAACATTTTTCGGCTGGCGTAATAATTTGTTTGCTGATGTCAATCAAATGTAAGAGCACCTGTAGCAAATAAAATCTTAATGTGGAAAAAAATTGTTCCAAAACTATATACCAAAACGTTTTTCAAGCAAAACTAATAATAAGAAAATTTTGTTTATCCCTAGTTACCAATTTGTTTTATTTTAAATTGACCTTAAATAGATTTTCGTGATTATAGGTCAATTGGACTAATATAGAAAAAGTTATTGCATAAAATATAGGGTTAATAATAAAACAGCTTCAAATTGATAGCCTTTAGATATATATATATACATTAAACTTCCTCATCCTAATGGATTGTGAACTGTTGTTGTTTTTAAGTCTTCATTGTGAAAACTGTGACTGTTATTGTAGTTAAGTCTTCATTGTGCAAAGTCTTCATTGTACAAACTTCTTATTAGAGTTATTTCTTTTCATTAGTATTAATCTGAATATTTTTTTATTTGTAGGGTTTGCCTGGCCAACCAGGGCCACATGGTCACCGCGGTCCTGTGGTAAGGCTAAGTAATGCCATATTATTAGATAGTTTTCTTCTCCTAATTCTGGTCTCATCTCTCATAATGTCATAAATGCTTTTCTTTTAATATGATCTTCCTAGCCGGCAAAAACCTGTTCAAAGTCAGCAAAATAACGTTAGAACAACGTTCAAAGAACACTGTTCTAACATTATTTTGCTGACTTTGAATAGGTCTTTGCCAGCTTGGTTGTGTCATATTTATTTCTGCATAACATCTTCTAGCATTGTCAAAAAAGTATTTGTATATCAATGGTCTGAAATATGAACATATAATCACTGTGGAGGAGGAATGTTTTAGTATAGCTTCAGGCTTTGTGTAGTCTGAAGCTATACTCAAAAGTGTGATTAATGCATAGTGATTATTAGCTCATATTTCGATCACTGCTCTCACATTGTCTTAAAATATTTGCTCATCATAAAAATATTTACTCTTAAACACTTCTCGCCTAATTAAAAGATTATCATCATATTTTTCAAGAGATTATTCCATTTTATTTTGTTTTTACTGTGTTAATATACATTTTGTTATACTATATTGTATTTCTATCTCTCTTTATAGATTCTTTCTGTTTTGTTTTTAAATTTAGGCAGCACCTCCATTTGCAAAATGTTTATTCTGTTCTGTTCTCATACTTAAAATCTTTAGAAATGACAACCATTAAATTTTGGATCCTTTTATCTGCAATTGTGTATGTCTTTTTACATATCCTATGGAAATTATGTACCCCCTTTTACCTTGTTATTTTAGGGTCAAACTGGTCCTCCTGGCTCTATTGGTCCTGCTGGAATCCCTGGTCCAAGGGTATTTATTTTATAGTTTATCATTTAATTTTTATTATCATTTTCTTAATAGAAATATTTTGAAGACTAGTCAGTTTAGATTCGAATAGAATCTGCACAGAAGGGTGTAATGTCAATGAGCTTGCAATGAATTGTTTTTTTTGGTATGAAGAAACCAATCCATTGCAAGATCATTGACTCAGTACTCTCCCTGTTGAAGCTCTCTAATCACTGTGGAAGAGTGATACCTGAGCATAGCATCACTGTATAAAGTGCAACTAAGAAATATTAAATATGTCAAGTTCCAATATGGCGATAAGCACAATAACATTGCGATATCATTGTTATCAAAACATTTTAACATTTGAAACTGTCGTATTTGATGCATTTCAAAGAAAATTCAAAATACATTGCAAAAACTTGTTTTGTTTTTAAAATAAAAGGAGAAACAGTAATCATGATAACTTTGTGTCAAGTAGAAATGCTATTGTCACGCTTGTTGTAACACTAATGTGACTCTTATGTCAACTTTGTCACATTTATCACATATTTCATCAAGGCTATTGCCTGTATATTCAGAATTCAAGTGTATAAACCTCAGCTTTCAAAGAAGAAGAAATTATCACTGCTCTTCAAAGTACACCGCTTCAGATTTGTGATGAGATTAAAATGACAAGAAATGATAACTGTGGAGAAGCTTAGTTCAATCTAATCTGTACTTTTAGGGGAATACTGGTAAGGATGGTGAACCTGGCATGATTGGTGCAAAGGTAAATATTCGGAATTGATTAAACAAAGAAACAGTATTTAGTTAAGAATCTTGAAAATGTTCAGTTTCTTTCTGAGAATAAGCCTATCAATTCCAATGTTTTGAAGTTGTATTCCTACTGTGTTATCAATATACCCATTACCAGTTGTGGTGCATTCGATCTGACAAGGAAGGGGGTCCTGAAAGTACATGCTTTTGATATGTAAATCTTGTTTTATATTGCTTCAGTTTTTTCTTTTTGCTTACCCCCGAATGTTTCTGATCAATATTGTTACCTGACTTTATTATCTAAAATAAAGAATAAATCTAGCCCCATACAATTTGTTGCTTGATCACCAGAACTTATGAACTTTGTACCAATTTTAAGATATAGATAGAATTGATTGGGACAAGATAGTGAAACAGTTATTGACGTGGTTTCTTTTGAAAAAGTTTGTTTCAAACAAGAACATTCTAAATCAGAGATCACTCATGAAATATCTAACCATGAAGGATAATATTCTATTGATATTAGAGTTAAAATTAATGCTGTTTTTCAAACATAAACCAACTGTATATGATTAATATAACTACTTATCTCATAGGCGATATCCGATTCCATAACCCAAAAAGAGATTCTCTCTCCATATTAACATTATTTTTGTTTAATTTGATATTCAAACAACGCCCAAGTTATTTTACCTTAAAGATTTGGAAGAGGTCCTCTCCATGTGATCTATGACGCCATACTTTCATATACCTTAAGTGTATTTATTTTCGCGCGGACTTAATTTTGCGGACGGCTAAGTTTTAGATTTTTCGCGGGGATTTAATTTCGCGGAGCACCCTAAAGTCCGCGAAATTTAATCCGAGCGAAAATTAATACACTTAAGGTAATTATTTTGCAAATTTCAATTCTATATAATGCAAACTTCATTACATACCATACCATACCATCACTGAGCTTTTGAAAAAAGATCAATTCACATTTGTTTATGATTTGATTTGATAGTCATGATGTGCATAAGCTGCTTTAAGCAATGGGTTTGTATTTTCATTGAAACAAAGGAGAAATTTACCAAGACCATATCATTTTGGAACTAAGTTTATTTCACCAAATTGAAGCACTTGCAGATACAAAGAATTGTATGCATGCAATACATTTTCTGTTGTATGTAAAACTTTTGCATCACTAATGCGAAACTAGCATTAACACACTGGAGTTAGGTTGTTTGTGTTCAAAGTGAGATTATGGTAAGTTTATTAAGATTTGATTATTTACAGGGAGATCGTGGATTACCTGGCAATACTGGTCCTAGAGGTTCAGATGGAGCACCTGTAAGTTTGATTTTTTGATTTTTTCAATTCATGAAAGAATACCTACAATCTTGGACAAAAATACTGTAGACAAAGTGAAATTTTTGCAAAAAGTCGAAATTTCAACTTGTAGAAAAAGTCTAAAATTTTGAATAGCAAGAC
>JAULBZ010007070.1:0-11820 GCA_032360805.1 Neoturris breviconis | reverse complement strand
ATGATCTACAGGGTTCTCCTCTCTACGATGAGTTTTTCTTCATGATCTACAGGGTTCTCCTCTCTACGATGAGTTTTTCTTCATGATCTACAGGGTTCTCCTCTCTACGATGAGTTTTCTTCATGATCTACAGGGTTGTCCTCTCTACGATGAGTTTTCTTCATGATCTACAGGATTTTCCTCTCTACGATGAGTTTTCTTCATGATCTACAGGATTCTTCTCTGTGCGACGAGTTTTTTACCTTTTTTGGACAAATCTTTTGACCAAGTAAGGAGTGGGGTGGTAAGCAAGGTCTTACAGCGGGAAGGGGATATGGTTTGTTACCTTACAGTAAAACAAAGTTTTCCTCTTTCATATCGGGGTGAAGGCAAGGAAGAACTACAGAGGAGCATTATTTAAATATTGACGTTTAATAAGCGCTTTAAAACATGCTTAACATTAAAATATTTCACGAAAATCTTCGATAGATTTGTATAATTGTATTCTATATATAAAATGCAGTAAATTCTGCATCCACAAGTAAGCTACGACTAGTTACATCTAGTGGAAGTGTGGTTGTAGGCGCGATGGTAGGAATGGCTATTAGCTCTAGCGCTGGGTTTACTGACTTGTCTTAACACTATCACAACATGAAAGACTACTGAATACGGATGGCAATACACAGTCCGGATAAGGAGCCGTACGAGCTCCGTATTCAGTAGTCTCTTATGTCGTGAATGGTTTACTGACTAGCCCTAACTGCAGTATTTACTGACTAATCCTAACAAGCCTAGTAATAGGGCGTACCGACAAACCCTAACACTAGGGCGTACCGACAAACCCTAACATTAGGGCGTACCGACAAATCCTAACACTAGGGCGTACCGACAAACCCTAACACTAGGGCGTACCGACAAACCCTAACACTAGAGGTTATTGACAAATCCTAACACTAGGGCGTACCGACAAACCCTAACACTAGGGCGTACCGACAAACCCTAACACTAGGGCGTACCGACAAACCCTAACACTAGGGGTTACTGACTAGCCCTAATATCCTAGTAATAGAGTAGGGTTATTGATAGGTGATTTATTAAAGCAAAATAATAAAAGTCTGGAAACAAGATTGGTTTTACGTTGAACCAATCATACCCGTATCATATTCTTGAAAGTTATGCTACAGTGCATATCATACGAAAAATCTTAACAAACGGATTTATTTACAAATACATGAAAACGAGGTGTTGGCTGCTCAAAGGTTGTATTTCTGAATAAGTATATTCACTAAACTTACTAGACCTTTTCAACAATACACTTATGAACTTTGGACGGTCAGCAAGAGCAGCCAATAGAGGTGCTCTTAAAAATAGGGGTGTACTGGCTGGGAATTAGACCTGTTCTTACCTTCCAGGCAAAAAGGTACAGCTTGAGATCTAACTTGTTCTTGTGGAAATTAGCTGTTTTGAGCTGGTATTTCGCCGACTGAGAATTGATCTGCTTTAGCTCTGACTAGAAAATGAACTGTTCTGAGCTGAAGTCTGGTCCAAATAACATTTCTCCAGATGGAAATATCATCTGTTCTAGGATGACCATACTTGTGGTTACTGAGAAATAGAGATGTTCTTATGAGAAAAAACTGCACAATTTCAGAAAAATCTTATCTAGCTGGAAGTATCCACTGTTCTTTATACCAATCTTTTTTAGATTCTTGTTCAGCCGGAAAAACGAGCAGTTCTGAAATGCACATGTTATACTAATATTTATCCCAAAGTTGATATCAGCTAAGAGTATAAGAACACTTATTTCAGAGAACACCTCCCTGTGTTTGCTTTTGGGACTGGAAAGGGTTAAAGCAAATCTACAGCTGACGAGATAAATGTTCAGTTTTTCGACTAGTAGGTATAAAAACAGGACCTAAATCGATAAAATAGATAATTTGAGAATGGTCTGCTCACTGTTTCGGTTCTTACACGTTCTATTTCACGTTCTAGTCTGCCTTCTACGTGCAACGTCAAGTCATTCTGCCTCCCGACGTGCGACGTCAAGTCAAGATGGTCACAACGTGCGACGTCAAGTCAAGATGTTAGAAGTTTCTTCAAGACGTTTCAAATGGGTCCTTCTCATCCCAGTGGGCCAAAATTTGTCCAAAGCCCGCACTAAAGGTGCTAGTACAACGTTAAATACTGCGGATTTTGAACATGTTTTTCACTTGACGAAGATGGTTGATTTTAATAAAAAAATAATATTTAATTTAACAACAAAAAAAAATGCAAAGAACATCAAGAAATATACGCCATGAATATGTCAACACATAGCTACTTAGACCGTAGAAAGATGCATCTAATACCTAAACACCGTTCGCAAAACAATAGTTACAAAAGAGAGAAAATTAAACGATTTCAAGATAAATGCGTTTTTATATCAATTTTTGGTAATTTTTGGATTTTTAAAATAAATCGGGTTTTTTTCATTTTCTTGACTTTTACCAGCACTTTTTATATCGGATTCAGTAAATTTTACGATTTTCTGTTTAAGTAAATTGTCCTACTTTTTGCAATTGTTATTTATCCATTGCGCATATTCTTCATTGATACCTTTGTATTTAATATTCATACAAGTGGTAAATTCCTTAGCATCTGTTAAATTCTTGCACTCACGAGTTGGAAAATGTGGATTAGCATGTGGTGTTGTTCTGTTTCTTGGAGTTGGTTTTGGTATATTACATATTATATGAGTGTTGCACGATTGCGTTTTCTGATTATTTCCTGTACAATCTTTACCTTTGGTTGATGGTACTGGCTCAACACAGAAACGTTCCATAGTTATGAAGCCTCCTCCACATGTAACCTACAAAAACAAAACATTTTATCATGAATCTCTAAAGCATATTTTAGCCCAAGTGCTTTTAATAATTGTCCTTATGTCTTGTTTTTTTGTTGTTTTTTCAGTGGAATAGAGGGATGGGAACCCGGGGCATCTACTCTGTTAAGTTCTTTTTATCCAAACCAAATATGGGCAACTACACTATATAGACGTCACTTTTACTACCGTACTTAAGTGATGGAGAACCTGGGTTGTTTATGGTTGATTTCCATTAGACGAGAAATTCCGCGCGTAAGCCAAACGAAGACATTCCAATGGTAGAAATTGACATAGCACGATGTGTGATGTCATCTAATAGAAATCAACCTTTGTACATTAATGAATTAGAAAATTGTTTCATCTTTCGTCACTTCAAAACGGGAGGTTACTCGAAGGATGTCAAAACTGCACATATAGAATATCGTCTTTGTGTCAGTTAACAGAGCTAGCTACACTTCTTCGTTGTGTCAGTTAACAGAGCTAGCTACACTTTTTCGTTGTGTCAGTTAACAGAGCTAGCTACACTTCTTCGTTGTGTGAGTTAACAGAACTAGCTACCCTTCTTCGTTGTGTCAGTTAACTAAGCTAGCTACACTTCTTCGTTGTGTCAGTTAACTAAGCTAGCTACACTTCTTCGTTGTGTCAGTTAACAGAGCTAGCTACACTTCTTCGTTGTGTCAGTTAACAGAGCTAGCTACCCTTCTTCGTTATGTCAGTTAACTAAGCTAGCTACACTTTTACGTTATATCACCTGAGGTGGAGTGCTTGAGTATAGTTTTCAGCTATTCAGTTGAGAACTATACTAAAAAACACTCCATCCCACGTGTGATTTCCGGCTTCTTTTTTTTCAAGGTAGACCTTACCGAACATTTAGAAACAAGTTGCCATGATGACCAACCTCCATCCACAGCACTCGTTGGTTTACACAACCCACATGATAATTGACAGTTTGCAGCTATAGCGTATGTTTGGTCATCGCATCTACACAAATATAATGATAGCTATTGGTTAATACTTCTGAATAATGAAAACTTTATTTCACTAGTTCATTCCCAGTCTTCTTGGTATAGAAATATAGACTGTACTCAAACGGGACAATGTATTTCACCAGTTCATACCCAGTCTTCTTGGTATAGAAATATAGACTGTCTTCTTGGTATAGAAATATAGACTGTCTTCGTAGTATAGAAATATAGACTGTACTCAAACGGATTTCACCAGTTCATTCCTAGTCTTTTTGGTATAGAAATATAGACTGTACTCAAACGGGACAATAGTGGTTTACTTCTAAGAGGTTTAACTGAAATCAATCTTTAAAAATGTCTGCGATAACGAGATGACCAGCGACCACCGGATGTCTTATCAACATTGAGAAGACGTCTTTTTGACGCTGTGACGTAACCTTTTAAAAGAATGTATTCTTTTATGTAAACTTACTTATATCCTGCTTCATTTAACCAATAGTCACAAAATGTGTTCGCATCGACGCATTCTTTGATGTTACTTTCCGTTTTGTTTACTTTAATCACGGTTGGTTTTGCGTTATTTGATGGAATGAGATCTGAGAGTGAAGGTACCTGTGAACCTAAATTACAAGTTGAAATGAGATTTCCCAGCCGACAAAAACTTATTCAAAGTCAGCAAAATAACGTTAAATTTCCATTACCATGCTGTCGCTACAGATTAAACAAAAAGCTACACATGAAACGTTGTTCTAACGTTATTTTGTTGACTTTGAACAGGTCTTTGCTGGCTGGGTTAAAATCTGTAAAATGAGATTGTCACAACATGAAGTCGGTTCAACCTCATGTTGCGACGTCGCTTTGACGTTGTTTCGAGGTAGACCCGACGTCGTTTACCACCGGTTCACAAAGTGATTGAATCCTGGAAGTGAGAGTAAATATTTGGAGCAATTTTGAACGATTTGTGTCCTTTTGGCTGTGTGTACTTCACTAGGTTATGCATCTGGATTAAAATGTTAGATTGAGTATTCAGGAATGTTGCAATACAAGCAGATTAATTTCTAAGGATAAATTTATAATTAAATCTGTAATTGTGAGAGTTTCTACTGGGATGAAATATCAGATGAAGGGTGGAAATTAATGAATAATCCCAGTACGACGTCGTTACAACATCGTAACAACGTCAAAAGTTGTGTGTCGGCATGGATAGACCCATTTACAAATACATGAAAACTTTATTTTTGTGCAGGTTGTAGTTTTCTACTAGACATAATATTTCTTCTGCATACATTAATCTGATGACGATCCCTGTGGGAAATTGTTCAAAGAGCGCATTGTTCCTGTTAGAACAACGCATTCAACATTGTTATCTTTATTGAGCGTTGCTCAAATTAGAACTTGTTACAATGCAATAACCTCCTTTTTGTGCAGTAACTTCCAGTCTCGTTTTCATTGTTCTATGAAAAGAATGTAACCAACCTTGTCTAGGTGGAAACACATTGTTACTTAATGTTCCATGTTCAGCAGGCGTATAACGTGCAACAATCCATGTTTGATCATTTGCGTACACAATACCAACTCCTAGTTTCACTGCACCAGCCCATACCATTTGTATAAAATGACCAGTTAAGCCGTCATTTACTGGGTGATTATAGTCGTAGGTCTTGTATTCTCTAAAAAAACAATTCAATGGGCAGATCGTGGACACACGACGTTGTTTAACTACTGTACATGATTATCATTCTCACGCGCGAGTTGCTATTCAACCTACAAGACGCTAATAAGTGGTTTATAACGTTAGCGCCATGTATAGCTTTTAGTTTAATCTGTAACAATGTTTGAACGGATTTATCAGAATTTGTTGTTTAGTTAACGATAGCATGCCGCGAAGAGTAATTTTTGTTAAGTACGAAGAAGCTAAAAGTTTACAAACACATCCATACACGTATACGACGTCAAATTCCACTATTGATTGAACTCAGTGGGAACAAACTTGTTCAAAGTCCGCAGTAAAAACAATTTTTTTCAACATTGTTCTAGCGTCTTTACTGCGGACTTTGAACAGGTTTTTATTCATAGGGATTGATTGATTTTAAATTTGAAATTATTTTGGATCATTCCTTTAAAAAATATGAAACTTACTGATAAAACATGTAATTTGCATCATGACAGTATTTCATGTCTCGTCCTTTGTTATAGTATATCAACTCTCCAAACCAATTACCATCCTCATCCTTCATTGAAGAATGAGCTGCTCCTTTATTTCGTATAGCTTGCTCCATGGCCCATTGTTCAGCCTCATGCGCCAGCTTATCATCCCATATCAAATTATTTACTTGATGTCTGTATCGAATTATATTTTGACCATATAAACAATCTTGAACTTGACGAATAATAGTTATGGTAAAAGAACTTGTGTATCCTATCATAATGAAAGTACTCCTAAATGGATCTGGATGCCTTTTGGGAGGGATTGGTGCTAATAGCTTGTCGTTACTTTGCCAATCATATCGGTCGAGTTGTTTTTTCGATAACTTTGACGGAACTTCGTACCATCGATCTTCCAATCGTCTATTTGTTTGCGAAAAATCTCCATATCTTTGTGTTCTATCGATGGTTGAAGCATTTACGCTCAATATTATGTAAGATGCAAGCACGTAAAAATATGACATATTTGCAGTGAATTTTGTTTAGCAAAGTTTTCTATGTTCACTTCACGCTTGTACCTTTAAAGCGGATTCCCACTAGGCGAATTCGTTTGCACGAATACTAAATAAAGCCATTACATTGGTTGCAAGTGACGTCACCATTAATAATTCGCGAGAACGAATCCGACTAGTGAAACTTTGCCTTTAAATGTTGATTTCTAAGAGGCAAGAAAATAAAAAAGAAGATATTTCATTGGTAGAAATTGACGAAATTTTTCGCCTAATGGAAATCGAGCATAAAGCTATGAGAATTAAGTATCTTACCAGTTGATTCTGTTGTTACAGGTGATTAACTTACAGTCTTAATTAAACTGTCGCTTTACAATACAAGATAATCTGTTTTCAAACTTATCTTTGAAAGATTTTCTCCACTGTAAGTGAATTGTGCAATATTGGTTGGTCATTATTCGCTGATTATATAATCATACAACAAAGTTCTATACGTAGTATCTGAATTTTTGTTCGTCACAGTGACAATACCCACTTTGTAAATGGAGATATGTACAAATACATAAAAACGAGGAGTTGGCTACTCAAAGTAGAACTTGTTGGAATACAAAAACTTCCTGCAGGGACTGCTCCAAAAGGAAGTTACTGCATTGTATCAAGTCCTACTGTATTTCCTTTATTTTCCCTAATAAGCGCCCCCGGCGATTATTTTTTAACCTTTGGGTGCTGCGCTTATTCGAGGGCGGCGCTCATTTCATAATTGGATAAGTCAATTAAAACTAATAAATATGTTTGAGCTCGTAAGACACATAAGGCACGTAGGTCACGTGACGTCATCAGTACCAAAATCAACTAGCAACAATCAAGTCTTAGGATGGCTCCATACTCTACTTTCAGTGGAATAATAGTAGTAAAACCTATCTTCGTAATGTCAAACATAAGATTAGCAAGATTTCTGGTCTGCAAAATAGGAAATGTGAGGTACGCGATGTAGCATAAAACGAACTGTTTTCAGATCTAGTACTTTTAGTTAGTTCTTAATAAAATGCACCACAAAACAAAAATCATCTTCGAATGCCAAGAAATGCAACATAACAGTTGTTTTCTATAGTCCAATTCCATGCACTCAGTGGTCAATACCAAAAAGACTTAATCAGTTGTTTAGCATTACTTCTGACAGACCCCGCACTTAAATGTGCGGCACATATTAGAGAGCGGGGCTTGTTTCAGTTTTCTTACCTTAAGGTATGGCGCTTATTAGAGACTAGGCGCTTATTAGAGGGAATGCGGTAAGTGCACACCATACATTATCATGTATAATGGACACTTACAATGGCAAAACAAAATTGAACTGTACGTTCAAATAATATCTTTAGATATAAACAATAGGCCTGTATCTAGGGTGATAAGGAGATGGATCTAGGCTGATATTTATTTAGTCTTTTTAAACTGTCATAGTAATGATTAAAATTACCCAATTAAATTACCCAGTGCGCAAAAACTTGTTCAAAGTCCGCAGTAAAGACGCTAAAACAAGGTTAAAGACGTTATTCTTGTGTCTTTAATGCGAACTTTGAACAAGTTTTTGCGCACTGGGTATAAGTCGATTACAAAAACTTGGATAAAAGTCTACAAGATTTCAAGAAAAAAAATATACAATCTTTAAAAAAAGTATTGGGATCAGCTCTTTGAAGTAAAATAGTTAACATTATACTCATATTGATTGAATTTATGAAAAAAATGATGCAGAATAAAAGCGTACGTACTTCATAAAGTAGTTAACTCATATTAATGGAATTTATGAAACAAAATGATGCAAAATAAAAACTTATTCATAAATACATGAAACTAAGGTTCGCTGCTAAAATAGAAACGTGTTACAATAAAATACCAGTCCCTGCACAAAAATGAAAGTTATTGCATTGCAACAAGTTACTAATGTGAACAGACAGCGCCTCGTTTCGATGTGAATGTGAATAGGTCTATTGTTTATTCGACATGAGCTTTTCTTAAAAGTTTAGTTCTTCGAGTGTGTTTGTATGAGGAGACGTTTATTTAACAGGGCAGTTTTACGGTAAACTAATTTTACAAGGCATGAGATGTTGTAACCGAACGATTTAAACAATACAAGGTCGTCCGGGTTTTATATCGTTGAGAAAGAATTTTGTCCCACGGAAAAAATCCATTGTCCTCAACGCAAAATTTTCAAAATCAGAGAAAGATATATTACGTTTCATTCAAACATACTCTTTACTGTTATTCCTAAAAAACGGTTTCGATTTTTGATCCCCTATTTAGCGTCATACAAGTTTCTTTGTTTCTGTCATATTAGAAAGTGTTTTGTTGAAGGAGAGGGGAACCTTAACTCTATTAATACCGGGGTTTTCTGAGAGTTAATACATCAAGGGTGCGCTTATATTTGGTTCATAACCGGTCATCCATAACGAAAAAACATTATAATTTTTTTTTTCTGGGTGGTCCCATCAAAATGTTCGTATAGGGATTTTTTCCTTCTTTCTTTTTTTGCACCCCGATGCTCTATTTCGAACTTTTTTACTTTCGCCAGGCAGACTTTTTTCACGACCGCCAATTTTTAATCCTCCACGAAGAATTTTCTAAAAATATGTATATATAAAAAACACCTTGAACAAATATTAAGTCAGCAAAGGCTTGATCGGATAAATTATGGAGAAACACCGGACAAAATTTTGTAGGGGTGGTACAAATAGGGTTAACTTTTCAAAAGAAGTTTCATAAAAACTATCTTGTGGTAATTAAGTTCATTAGGAGGAATATTCATCCGGAAAAATATTTGTTGGGAAGATTTTTTTCACCAAACGAAAGTATCGTCACTTTTTCCCGATAAATATTTTCCTATAAGGTACTCGTTGGTCTTCAATTGACGGTTATCGACAGAGTAGAAAATTTTTCACTATTATTTGACTACTCTGACGATGCTGTGGGAAATGGGACAGTCTTCAGAAATTTATGGACAAATTTTTCAAGATTTTTTTTATTCGGGTAAGCATTACGGACAATTTTTTAAAGCAATGATATATGTTATTTATTTCAAAGAATAATAAATTAACACGTGCTAGAGAACCTTGTGAGAACATTCGTGTCAAATAAGAGCATATCAATTATAAACGACACTAATGTTTAGATGATGCTTAATTATCTTTATTTGAACGAATGTCGTAATCTAAGTCGGTAATTATTCATATAAAAAGAAAATGAGTATAAATGTTTCAATTTTCGTTCCTATCAAGTCTTAATGTTTTATTTTCTTCTTCAATTTTTACGATTTACTTTTTACCTCGATTGCTTTTACTTTTTGCAATTTTTATTTATCCATTGGGCATATTCTTCATTGATACCTTTGTATTTAATTTCCATACAGGTGGTAAATTCCTTAGCATCTGTTAAATCCTTACACGCATCAGTTGGTATGATCGGATGTGTTTGTGTTGTTTGTGTTGTTGTTGGCTTTGTTTTAGACGTTGTAGTTGTCGATGGAGTTGTTGGTATATCACATGCTTGAGTGTTACAGGCTTGGGTTTTCTCATAGTTTCCTTGACAATCTTTACCGTCGTGTGATGGTAACGGCTGAACGCAGAAACGTTCCATTGTTTTGAAGCCTCCTCCACATGTGACCTACAAAAGCAAAAAAAAAATTGTGTTTCCAGATTTATGATTGATTCGCACAAATATATATATTGCAGTTAGTTCACTTTTTGTTTACGATACCTTTTCTATTTGGGGGCTAGTGAAACAGAGATGAGATCTACAACGTATAGAAGTGATATTTCTATGCAGACACAGTGAAGCCGTCATACGTAGCTCTACTGAGGATAAGAATACATTTTTCCGTTTTACTATGACCCCATTGAAGAGTAGTGACTAAATGATACTGCAGAGGTATTTTTCTTTGAAGAAGGACTGTTGAATGTTCCATACTAATTTAAAAAGAACCAGAACGACGGATTACTATAACCGATCGGTCTGATGTTCAAAACTCAACTGATTCGTATCAAAAATGTATATGCACATACGCAAACATGAAAATATAAACAAATACTATTAGACATAACATGAACCTAGAATCTTCTTCTTTGTTGGTGATGTTATCTCTCATTGTGACGCCATTGAAGAATACGGATTAAACGATACAGCAGTAAATTTGTTTCTTTGAAAAGGGCTGTTGAATCTACAATCTTGGAAATTAAATTAGATACATTTTACAAATTTTGATGAGCAACGCACGCCACAAGTAAAACAAAAATGCAGTATTTTTTACCAAGATTGTAGAAACTTCTATTTAGTTGGCGATGTTATCTCTCATTCTGCATAATCTTACCGAGCATTCAGAAACTTGTTGCCATGATGACCAACCTCCATCAACAGGATCCATTGGTTCACACACACCACACGACAGCTCACAAGTTAGACCTATAGAGTCACCATAATCAGGATCACCGAAACATCTATAATTGAATAGTAGCCCTATTCACAAATACATGAAAACATGGTTTTGGCTACTCAAAGTAGAACTTGTTGCAATACAATAACTTCTTGTTTGTGCAGGGCAGGTATATTGTAGAACACAATAGTTATAAACTTTCTTTTTTTATCGTTTATCCCTCTTAAGACTACTAATAGAAGAGGGGGTCCTTTTTTACCCTTTCTGGATCTCAGTTGTTCTCCTGATAGGGGATACAACCCTCAATCTACCTTATTTACCCTGAAAAAAGGCCGAAACCACTTCACAGGGGTCCAAGTAGACGGCAAAGGTTCTAGAAACGTGGGTTGAAATTTTCTTTCGAGTGGGCAATTGAACTGGGAACCTCCGGTTTATAATCACCATTGCTTAACCACTGCTTAACCACTGAGCCACTACTGCCTACTACTTAAACCTACCTCGCTGACATGGCACCTTTCTTAAGTCGTAGTGTCATATAGATACTCTAGACTAGCCAGACAATAAAACTTGGAAACTGTGTATTTGCCAACCAAGAACATCATTGGCCAAACTGTATCCGTTAAATTCGTTTTTAGATCTGTTACTTTTAAAAAGTGATCAAAATATGAATTGATTACACTCCCAATCCTCTAAAATACAAAACACATGCTCTTTCACTTCATTGTCTTTCTAACTAGCATGGTCAATGTATATTTTTCTTAAGCTAGAATGGTCAGTGTAGGTATTTCTTAAAGGTACATAATCACCTTTTTTGGTCAAATTTTCAATTTCTATGTCAAATGGATAGGTGACACACACTGAGCACACTCAGAAAATTTCAGAGTCTAAAAATGTCAAGAAGTGGCAAAACAAGCAATTCTTTTCTCTGAAAACAGGAAA
>JAULBZ010007069.1:0-11820 GCA_032360805.1 Neoturris breviconis | reverse complement strand
CCCCGTTATAAGCCCACAAGCTTATACAAGAGAGAAAAAATGCTACTCTCTAGTTTATTTTTGTGTTAATTTTTGCAGCTCCTGACGTACAAAACATTTATGTACTTTCTGTCCTGTCCCTATCTTTAAGTCATAATAAATTTTGGTTCAGTGAGTTAATGATATTATTTGCTAAAATGATCGTACCCTTCTCTAATAAATGAAAATGTCCCCAAGGGCCTTCTGGTGCATATGAGTTGTTGTTTTATTAGTTGCTATTGATATAGTATTCTCTTATGAGCTTTGTTTTCTTTGAATCCTTGATACAAAATGTTTCATATGATAAATATATCTATATACGCATTTCATAGATTTTCTCCAAAGTGTTGTATTTAAACACGAAAGGCAAGTTCGTCCCCAGCCTCTTTTGACTTTTTTATTTGGGGACGAACTTGCGCGGAAAGTACATATAATTTATAATATAAATATTAGACGGCCTTTACATGGACCCCTAAACGAGTTTCACCCTAAACGATCTTGCGTTTGATTGGTTTCTTCGGTACGAATAAACCAATCAAGTGGAAGATCGTTTAGGGTGAAACTTAGGGATCCATGTAAAGGTTGTTTTTTTACTAGGAACCAATGATTACATAATAAAAATATACTTTCTCTCAAGATGCAATTATTCCTCCATTGTCTCGTTTATCAAACCTTACAATATTGATATAGAGCAATATTTTTTTATAGGGTTATATTAAAGAATCATGCTATCAACTGATCTGCGTGTTGGACCTTTCTTGAATCTCTTAATAGAGACCTTACGCAATGACGACGCCAATATCATGATAAATTGAGAAGTACGCATGTGTAACTCAGGGAAAACCCTGAATTGAGTACGTCTTATTGGAGTCGTCCTTAAAAAATAAATTAGGTTTTTATTACATTATTTTACTAATTAGTCACGTTCACATTATTTTTTAAGTTGAGTAATCTAATAAATTACACGACGCCATCTTTGAGGTCGACGTTGCTAAATGGCGTCGTAGACACATTGCGTAAGTTCTGTAATTATGCAGAAATGACGTGCGCTTATTTTTTCGCATTCAAAGCAAAACCATTTCTTTAAACAACGAAACTTCCAGAATTTTTATATATTCCTTAGAAAATTTCAATTTTTATCCAATTTTTTGGTGAAGATTTCGAATATTGACACATTGGAACAACTGAAAACGAAAATAAGCAAATGACGTCATAATTATGCAGTTCTGCTGCGTGACGAGTCATGGTATTATACCAAGCTCGTCCCCAGTCCCTTTGTTCTTTTTTTTTATTTTTCTCGGACCTTATAGAAAAGACGAAATTTCGTCTTTTCTATAAGGTCCGAGAAAAAAAAAAAAAAAAAAAAAGGCTGGAAACGAGCTTGGGTATTATACCATTAATTTGCATACGCATTGTTCTTTTTTCGCTGACAGCTATAATCTCTGTTGTTTACGTTAGTGTGTGTCTGTTGAATACTATTCATTAATTTACATTAATTATCAAGTATGCTCTTCTCCACAAAGTAACTAGGCTCTGCGTAGGAGAGTACCACCTGACTCAATGTTTTATGTCAGGAGAATTTTTAAATTAACAGTATTAACATTTTCATAAAAGAGCACTGACTCAAATATCTCTCTTCGCTAGGGACCCAGCCGGCAAAAACCTGTTCAAAGTCAGTAAAATAAGGTTAGAACAACGTTCTTTGAACGTTATTCTAACGTTATTTTGCTGACTTTGAACAGGTTTTTGCCGGCTGGGGGAAGTTCATCGACTTAATACCCTTCTTCACATTGTTGCTTTACAGTATTTTTAATATTGAAATTTATTTTGTAGTTTTCATAGCTATAGAGTGAATAGTATGGAACATGAATACCAGGCTAATAATATCAGACATGGTTACCAGGCTAATGGTGAATAGAATATTTTTTATGACATATTGTACGCTCTTCATTGTCGCATTTGTTCAGAACGTCTGTGCTAGAGAGTGTTGATAAACATTTGTATCATGTAGGAAATGGCATATATATATATTTTTTTTCTTTTTTTTTTGGAGGAAGAGATCTGCTATCATAGTGTACGTGTATTTCTTTTGTCATTCGAAAGGTAATTCTTTTATAGTTCCTCTCAGAATCACAGCTTGATAGACTACCGAATCCAGCCCTGCATAAAAGTCGTTTTCCAATCAGTGCATATTTCCGAGCGGGTAATATTTTTCGCGCAGTATTCTTAAATTAAGAAATTTGATTGGTCGGAATTCGGCTTGAAAGTTGAAATTTTTCAACTTTCATGCGAAAAAAAACTGCCCCCCGCGCGAAATTATGTGCTGAATGGAAACCTGACTTAACTCTGTATATGGACTGTGTATTGCCATATATGACACGGAACTATCCCAGTGAGCAAAAACATGTTCAAAGTACGCATTAAAAACGCTAGAATGACGTTGTTCCAGCGTCTTCACTGCGGACTTTGAACAAGTTTTTGCGCCCTGGGTAGCGTGGGAACGTATTCATCTCGAAACAACTATCGACCACCGTTCTTTTTTATCGCTGTCTTTCTCGTGATAGTGTGGTTCAGAAGTAGAATTGTGACGTCATTACCCGTAGTAAGTTTATTTTTGGCATTGAATATTATTTTTACGAACCGGTTGTTATTTTTATGCATCAACGTCGATGGATTTGGAAATTTCAAATAAAGAAAATACCACAATATTTCTGTCCGTTATCTTTTGAGATGATCATTGAATTGTAACTTGGAAAAATACAGCGGCTACCTTACTCCTTTTAATTTTCACGATTCTTTAGTTTTTGCGCATTTAAGGTGCGCGATAATAAAAAGAGTTATTTTCGCGGATTAAAGGAATTTTTTTCGTAATAAAGAAACCGGTTAAAGTAACAAGTCTGGTTATATACTGAGGTTCTCTGCGTATATACCCATTGTCACGTGATATTTTGATTGTTCTATGACCCAAAAAGTCTTATGTGCACAAGCCGACCCAGTGAATACACGACGGCGTCGGAACAACGTTGAAACAATGTCGAAACGACGTCATTTTGACGTTGTGAAGACGTCGTGTGGCAGTGTAGAAAATATTTTTGCAGTATTGAAGCCGAAGTTAGAAACCTATTTTAAGCTGACGTCACAGCTATTTTGGCGAAATTTTGCCTATGCTTAAGCAAATCTGACTTCACTTCTATGTTCAGCGAAATTTGACTTCACTTCTATGTTTTGCGAAATCTGACATCACTTCTATGTTTGGCGTATAACAAATGATTGTAAAAGTAAACCTCCTTTCTTCGTTTTTTGTTTCAAAACAATTTGGCCATAATAAAAACAAATTACACTTTTTGAACCTCGTGTTGTTTTAATACAACCACACACTCTACCGATTTCAAATGTAATATCTTCTTGTAAAAACAATGTGTCACAAGAAGATTTTACGTTGAGTAAGAAACTCAATGTTCGTTGTGTACGTACAGTAATCTTATGTTTGTCGAGCGGAGCAAGTTTAGGCTTATATACACAGACGTCGGTTCAACGTTTAAACATCGTTATAACGCATGAAAGAAGGTAGGATAGCACAACCCCCACATAGTTTAGCTTTGTCAGACTAATTGGGGTTTTGCCGATTATGCTGTTTTAATTTTCGATTTTCAGAGATGAATTTAAAGTATTGTCCGTCCACATCGTTTTTTATTGAGCGGGAATCCCTGGAGCGCTACGACTCTTACACCAGTTCTTCTGCCACGGAATCTCTCTTCTGTCTTATTTCATGATAAATTTATATCGACTATATTGTAAGTCTCTCTGGGCAGTCTAGAGTATCCTTACCATTAATGTCGTATATTGTACATCCTCCCGTCACGCGACGTCTTATCGATGTAAAAAAGACGTCGTTTCGACGTCAAGCCGTTAAAACATTATCTTTTTTACGTTGAAGAAACGTCACGTGACAATAATTCACAGCAGGTTTATGGTAGCTATACGAACATTTAACGGTCGTTATATCCAATTTCTTCTTCGGCTTCATCAAATATAACAATAAGTGAAAATGATAATATAATAAGTGAACATTTGAGATACGTATGGTTTTTGCGTTTCTCAAGTTCTATTATGTCGCAATCTATAAACTCTCTCTCTCTGTGAAGGTTAAGCTAATAACTGGTTTTTGCGTTTGAAAGACTCGCATAAATAGGTGAATGTCATTAAGGTTGACTTTCACTAGGCGAAAAGTTCAATGCAAAAACCAAATAGAAGTGACATTCTATTGATGTGCCATGCTAATTTTTACCGAACAGAATGTCTTATACCGCCTTTCACAGTGATTTTTTCGCCTAGCAGAAATCACCATGACAATGCTAGTTTCTTCGTGCTCATATTCAAAGAGTTTGGAATAAAACAACAATAAGTTTGATACACACCAGCTGACTGGGTTTGGTTTTACTAGAGCAATACTGAGGCGACATATAGTAGAGAGTATCCGAGTTTGATATTAGGTATATTTTCTGCGATCACATACACTTTTTCCCCTTTGCTTAATCCCCTGGAAAGAAGTAGAATACACATTTTGAGACCCTGCTAAATAACTAGTCCCACCCAGTAGGCAAAAACTTGCTCAAAGTCCGCAGTAGAGGCGCAAGAACAACGTTTTCAACGTTGTTCGTCTTTCTTTATTGCGGACTTTGGACATATGGGATGCATATATTGGCACAATATTTAATCAGTGTGTAGTTAATTTGCCATAATGTAAAATTAGTTAAAACAAATATAAAGTGTTGTAAATTTAAACATTTTAACTTTTGTTTCTTTTTGTTTTTGTCTTCACATAATGGTATTATATTCCAATGGACAAAAACAGAGTTTCCAACGTTGTTCGGAGTCTTTACTTCAGCCTTTGTAGAAGTTTTTTGCACACTGCACACTGGGTTCTGCTCTCTTTCATAAATAATTTGTTAAAATACCATTTGGGTATTAACAGGGATTGCACCCGTTCAAAGTCCCCAATAAAGATCGTAGCAACGTTTTTAACGTGGTTCTAGCGTCTTTACTGCTGACTTAGAACAAGTTATTGCACACTGGGTATATTTATACCCTAGTTCTTTACTTTAACAAGTAAGTTGCGTTTAATAATATGGTCGAATCTTCCGTCCTACACTATTTTGTAAGAAAACTGAACTAAACGAAGAAAACTACATTGACGAAAAAGCTAAATTGGTTTGACTACATTACACGTGAAAAGTTTCGGTATGACAAAGTTTCGACCAAAATGAGGCCGAAACTGTATTCGCCAAATTTTTTAGAAATTGGCTATTTAAAAAACACGCCTAATAACATCCTAAGTAACGACCCAGTCTCTTTAAGTTAAAAGGACTGAGTACGGAGTGGAGTCTGGGTTTGACTAGCAAATCGCTGTGTATATCAACAGAACTCACTGTTTTGATGGAGCTCAAATGGAACAGTCCAGAGCAGGAGTTATTGTTTATGTTTATTTGGAAGTTAGTGTAGAATTAGTAACAAGTCCCAGAAGATATCCTATTAGAAATTTAGGAGTACACTATATATATCGTTTATTTTTACAAAGAAAAGGACGGTAGAATTACTGGAATAAAGCAAGGTATTTGTCTTTGTCGATTTAACTGAACCTATGGTGGGTTCCTGTTATTTATAGGACTGGTCTTTTAACGCTAGTAATGATAGCACGAAGATCACTCTTGTAACAGTAGCAAGAAAAAAACATAAAATCCATTTCTATTTCTTGCTTTACGATGTATTTCGTTTATTTTATGGATTATCTGAATACTTACATCTGAATGATTGCATCTCTTGGCCTATTGAAGACTATCTTTATTTCAGTTTAAATGGTTCTCGACCCTTATTATGTTGTTCGAAACTTTTTAGTCAGAAATTTGCAAAATCCGACTGAAAGTTTTTTCGCCGAATTTATTTTTGCAACACGCTTTATCTGACGAAACTTTTCGCCTGCATTGTATCAAAACACGTTTTTTATTATATAAGCATCCTTTTTATAGTTTCTAAGCATCACTATGCTGAAATGTGGTCCCCTTATCTCAGAAAATACAATGTTTTACAAAAAACAATTGTGTAAAAAGAAAGAGCATATCCCAAAACGTTTATTAAACATGTTTATTTAGAGGGTACCATAGAAATCCAGGAAACGTTTTCAAGAATTTTAATCACACGTCGCCCGGGAAACTTCAATCAAATTTTACTGACGCTTATTTAAAAAATCTAAAAAAACGTGTAGCTAAATTGACAAAACGGGAAAAGCATTTTTGTCTTAAAAAAGTAATTTAAAATTTTATCGTATGTAATGATGACCTTTCCAGATCATGCTCTAAATACTTCCAGTATTTCAATATTATCAGTCAAGAAAAGTAAATATTCATGTAACAGAGCACGAATAATTTCAGTGTTTTATTTGTCAGAGGTTAAATCTGATCTAAATAGACAACTAGCTACCAAATACTCCCCGCATGACTAACCATACGGTGTGTATTGCCATATATCCAAATCATAGTCCATGAAAGTTATATATGACTGTTACCGTATAATCTTTTTAGCCAAAGATTCGCGTCTCTTCATTTCTCTCATTCATTTCTTTATTTACATTATTATCTGTCGTTTGAGATTTTAAGATCAAAATCATATTATGGAAAGACGAAAAGGAAAAAAGGTCAGAGCTTAATACACCTGGCTAGTAGTCTTTCTCGGTGGGAAAAAACTTGTTCTAAGTCCACAGTAAAGAAGCTAGAACAATGCTTTTAACGTTGTTCTAGAGTCTTCACTACAGACTTTGGACAAGTTTTTTACCCCTGGGAAGCTATTGTGATTTTTGGATATGATGACGTCACGCTGTATATATATTACAAAGCTTTGAGTATTCATGCTGGATAATCTGCTATTATGAGATTACAAACACTTTATATGTTGACGTTCAAGCGAACTTTCTTTTGTGTTTTGTTAAATTATATTTTGGATAATGTCAAAAAAAATAATTTTGTAATTATATTCCAGAAACTTCTGTTTTGGTAGAAAAAGGTAAAATTAATCATTTAAATGTCGTTAGAATAAACAGTAAAGGAAGGTATTCCCTGCCGGCACACGACGTCGGAACGACGCTGGAGTAAGTTGAAATGACGTCGCGATGTTGTTCAAAGTATTCAATAAGAACACCAGAACACCGTTTTCAACGTTGTTCTAACGTTTTTACCGCATACTTTGAACAACACATCGAAGTCGTTTTGACAATGTTCCGACGGCGTGTGCACACTGAGTTTCATTGCCAATCTATTTCAAGGTTCTTAGTTAGCTTATAAAGTTTTGAATTTCAAAATTGAAATTTTTGCACAAATTTTGTATTGATATTGTTATTGATACGGTTATGATAAACTTAATACCCACGCTTCCTTCTTTGACTTACGAGAGGAATGAAATTTCTTTACGTACCAGGTTGGTCATAAAATTACGTATCATGATATCGTATAGCATTTGCAGACTGTTTGTGAGATCTCTTTTGTGTATAAAACGTTCTGTAAACATAAAAACATTGCGTATATGTTCTTGGTATGAGAGGAAGCAAGTCAAGTAGTGTTTCTGAAAGGTACCACTGTTGTTAAGTAAGAGCTGTAACGAGGTAGGTAGCTAAAAAAGTAGTCCCAGAAATTTTTCCGGATGGTACGGAGGTATCCGGCCTACATTAAGATTGATTTCCACTATTCGCTGCGAAAGCCAAAAGAAGACATACTATTGGTAGAAATTGACGTCACATATCAATTGATATCAATTACTATCAATGGAATGTTTTTTTAACTTTCACAGCGAATTCTTTATTTATTTATTTACGATATAATAGGTCCCCAGGGGCAATCTTACGATCACGTGACCAAGAATTTAAAAGGGCGTTTTCAAGAATTTTAATCACACGTCTGTGTAGTAAGATTTTCTGACGCCACCCACCCTTCCTAAATCAACGGAGCTAAATACTCCCTAACAATATATACTTGTATAACGCTTTAGTACTTATCCGTACCTCGTGTAAATCTTACTAGACTGACTTAGCCTGTACTATAAACTCAACGTCTGGCGAGAAAATGCGGCGAAGTAGAAGTAAGCACTTTTTTGCCGCAGGAAGGTCTGAAAAGAATTTAGTAAGTAAATACTTTCGTTTGAATTTCTGAATAAATAAATAAATTTCTGAATAAATAAATAACGATTTGATAACGCAAGTGGTGCTTTGGATTTTTTTTTGAGTTTCTAGACACCTGACAGCATCCTGAGTAACTGATAGCAGGAAATAAGTATGAAACATCTTTATTTCGTTCTAACTGTTACTATATCATAAATTTCGTTTGTTTTATGAATTATCTGAATGCTTATCTGAATTTGTTACATATCTTGACCCTTTAAAGATACCAACACGCCTATGTCCACTCTTTATTTCAGTTTAAATGCTTCTTGGTTCCGAAATTTACAATATTCGACCGAAATATTTTTTGCCGAAACTTTATCTGACGAGACTCTTCGCATGTAAAGACTAGGCGAATTCGTTCGTACGAATTCTAAATAAAGTCATTCTATTGGGTAAAACTGACGTCACCTGTCAGGTGAGGTTGATTTTAACCGATGTAAAAAAGCTTCATTTAGAACTCGCGCGAAGGAATTCGCCTTGTGGAGATCCGCCTGAATGTACTCTGCAAGCACTCGACGTATATCCAACGTTGACTAGATGTCGAGTGGTTTCACCTCTAGACGTGAAAACGATGCCTTTTCGACGTTTGGATAGACGTCGTTTTGACCGCGAGATGTTAAAACGATGCCTTTTAGACGTTGGATATACGTATATACGATATATATATATATATATCTAGACGTAAAAATGGTGCATTTTCGACATTCTATAGACGTCTAGTGCTATGTATTTATTTGATTCTTGAATATCATTTTTGTAACGCAAAACTGTGATTAAAAAGGTGTGGGAAAAAACCATCTCTCTCTCATAAATCAAAATGTGCGTATCATTTTCCTTAACAAATATTTGAAGAACTTGATCAAAGCATGCTTCTACTTGCGTTTTAAAGGAGATGTTGAAAGGTTGTTTGCTTCTTTTCCATCCATCCATAGTTCGAAAAATAAATCTAGTTTTTTGTAGTTATTTTACTTAATAAATTTAAATTTTCTTGTAGAAAACACGTAAATTGAGACAATAGCACAAAGTTTTACGTCTAGGGATGATTAAATTTAGATAATAGATAGTCTGCGGGGGAGATCAGCTATGTGGAGAGTATGCCGTTCGCGCAGCTCCTTTAACTCCTTTATTTTCTTCAACACTTTTTTGACGGCTTTTTTGACCCCTTCTCTGACAAACCAAATTTTGGCATATAAACCCAGACAGCAAAAGCCTGTTCAAAGTCAGCGAAATTACGTTAGAACAACGTTCTGTGAACGTTGTTCTAACGTTATTTGGCTGACTTTGAACAGGTCTTTGCCTGCTGGGAAGCTCCTTTTAAAAATGGTACTAATAGGGTGTCATATGTGTTATCAAAAAATCATAGAGAAAAAAAGTGATTTTGCAGTTATCTCCCCTTTAAAAATATGGCAAACAACAAAGGAATGACTTTTAAAATATTTTAAATACAGTTGGCCGTCATAAAAAATTCTTTCAACGTGACCGCTCTGACAATAGTAACCTGCAAACCATTGGGCACACAACGTCGAAACAATGTCAAAACAATGTCGTTTTGTTGTTGTTCTGATGTTGAGTTCCGGCAGGGGGTATAACAGCTGCATAAACATCCCTCTCTTCAGAGTCTCTTCGCTTCTGTTGAATAATCGATTCTCCAACGCCAAACGGTAATTGTTACGACCACATTTGTTTACATTGTTCCATATAAGTCAATCATATTGTTGGCTTCTAGAGAGTATCCATTTTAGTATATCTGAACGAGCTGATTTGAAATACCAAAGATCGTGTGGTCGTGAAGTTTGGCTAGTACAGGCTTTTTAGTTAAAGTACTTACCTTATCGTTTAAAAATGGTGTTTTTTCTTATATTTCCGTAATTCGCATATACAATAAAGCATTGAGATAGTAAATACGTGATAAATTGTCTTCTTATTTACTCTCAACCACTCCTTAACCCCTGGAATCAATCTTACTACCGAAAGGGGCCCCCAAACTAAAATCTGGGTAAAAAAGGTGTACCTCTTTATAACGGACACCTCTTTATAGGGGACAATTTTTCGCGGTCACGATGGTGTCTGTTTTTGAGAGTTTTCACCGTAGTTTATAGTTCTTTTATATTCTTTATAATTTAGATTAGAAGAAACCGTGTTTAAATTAACTATCAACGTAAAAAGAAGCTACAATCAGAAGAAACCGTGTATCAGGAAATAAAAGAGAAGTTTAAAAATCTTCTTTTGAAAGATTATGTTTGATACGAGGATTGAGTACTTAACATATAATATCAGTGAACATGGAAGAATATTGAAACTTGTTTTGTTAATTGCTATCGAAGTTATTGCTCTGTTTGGCAACTCATTCTTTATCAGTGCTATATTTTATCGAAAACCAATTACAAAGCAATCTAGAACATATATATACCTGAGCTTTGTATCATTGATGAATTTAGGCGCCGCCATATTTGTTATTCCTTTCCCTATTATTACCTTGGTTACAGGAAAATGGATATTAAGTCACGAGTTTTGTTACTTTAATGGATTTATGGGTACATTTTGGCTCACATCAAATGTGTTTTCAATTACGCTTTTATCGGTGCATAAATATCTTTCAATAGTACGTCCGATGCAGAGAGGAGAGAAAACTTATAAGCCAATACTTTATAGAATTATATTTACAGTCTTTTTGTCATTGGTTGTAACCACTATTCCATTCGTTGAGAATCGAGTATATTTTAATCCTTATACTGCTCAATGTGCGATCAAACTCGATCAAGTTGGTTACGTTTCTTATATGATTTTAAGTGTATACTTCATACCTACTGTTATCAATGTTTTGGTGTATTTCCGAATAGTTATTGCATTAAAGAAGCATAGTAACCGAATGCGATTTACCACATTCTATAATCCGCGTTTACTTGAAGAACAGAAACGAATGATGAAAACATTATATATTTGTTTCTTATCGTTTATTTTTAGCTGGACACCATTTTTTATTTACGCCATCTTGTTTGCAGCAAAACACAAAAGCGCATCATCGATATACTTTTTATTCATTGCTTATATTGCTGGATTTTCAAACAGTGCGGCAAATCCTTTAATCTTTATATTCAGGAATTTACGCATTCAAAACACTTGCGCAACCATTTTTAAGGAGAAAAAAATACCAACACTGTCACTTGTACCATCAATTTCACGATCGCATATGTCGCTTGAGGATCGACGTTCATCGTATTTTTGTACTTTGCCGACTAATTTTTTAGCTGAAGAGGATGCTGGAACTACAAATAATAGTTATAAATCAGACCATAATGAATATATTGCGGAACAGAGTGATTATATTGCGGAACAGAATGGTTATGGAAATAGTGTTGTGTTGACCAGCTTTCAAGATAGAGATACTGAGATTCAAATTAAATTTCACAGCGTTTTAGAAGTCAACTATTTGAATAATTTAGAAACAAAGTTTTAGAAAAGAAGGGGAAACTCAGTGAGAAAAAACCACGGTTCGAAATAACAGCCGGCCATCACTGTGGAGGAGAGATTTTTATCGGTGCAAAATAAAAACAAGCAAACTATCTATTCAAACCCGGATTTTTTTGTTTGGAAGG